>JAQGAD010003084.1:0-11294 GCA_034696625.1 Isotomurus palustris
ATTATATTGATTTAAATGAAAGTAGCTATTTCCATGATATAGGCATAGATTATTTGTAACTATAATTTGAATACGTATGACCATGAGAATAGAACTGAACACACTCAACGGCTCAGTTATTCGCTATTCGTATTTTTTGCATGAAGATTCGCAGCGTTCGTATAAATAAAACGCGATGCGATCTTCTACGCGATTTTATCGTGAAATTGAATTATAAATTGCAATTATAATAATAATATTGTAAACTGTGCATTGTGCAGTGTGTAATAATCAAATAAACCAATAACAATCCAATCTGTTAATTCAGACGTTCTTCAGCATTATTTAAGTGCTTTATTAAACTAGAAATTCCGATCCGTTACAGTCAATTTAATTGTACTCAGAACTGTTTTTCCAACACTTTAGTTATATTTGCATCCTCAATTTACGATTAAAGCTGAGGATCACATCTCTCACTAATGTAAAAAACAAACTGCATTAGAATTTTCTTACAAATCAATAAATCATTCAATCCCACACTTAGAATTTTAAAATGAACTTCAATTTACAAGTGGCTTTTCCCCAATTTAAATCAACACATTTCTCTTTCCTTCTCTTTATTTCGCATTCTGCACCTGCAAAAACTCATTTGAACTGGACAGAGTTTTCCCAAGAAAAGTGTGTGTTCCACCAAGGAACGTACTTTCCACCCAACTCGAGGATGTCCGAAATCCACGAAGCAGTTTTGGAAGATCTCACATTCCACTATCTCCCTTATTTCCAACTGCCTAAGGAACACTGGAGCTTCCAACTCTCAGAATGGGATCATAAGTATCACAACCCAAAGTTTAAAATTCGAAATGGTTGCATTGTGTTTCTCCTATTCGAGCCAACTTACGACACAATTCTATTCGCTATTTTAAATTCGGGATACAAAGTGAATCTTGAAACATATTTCTTCATATTCTGGACTAAGGGATGGTACGACTCAGTCGTTAATTATCCAGGAGGCTGGTGGGGTTGGGACATTTTATTCTCAGATTCACGAATCTATTTCATCATTGACGGCAATGAGCAAGTAGGATTCTTCTGTTACTCATGCGACAACACAGATCGGATACATTTCAAAGTAAATCAAAATGAACGCCTCATAGTTTTAAAGTCAGAATACGACAAGCTCAATCGGAATATTCAAGGAAGAACCGTGACAATCGGAAATATGCAGATAAACAAAGAAACCAAATGCGACTACAGATTTCTAAACCAACTAGCACGGAATTACGAATGCTTAACAAACGACTTCTTGATGGATTTAATGCAGATCTCCTTCAACTTTTCAACTCAGCTTTCCAAATACGGGTATCACAGTCTTTTCCAACAGCCTTTCATTGGAAGGGAATATCCCATTTTAGTATTTCCAGGTCCACTAACGAGAGGACAGTTTCTGAATGATACAAAACAGTACTTATTGAACACATCCGTTTCTTACTTGGTTTATTGTATGAATACAGAAGAACGGGATAACATCCTCTTCACTTTATTAGCACCATTCACTCCTTTTGACTTTTACACATGGATTTGCATTGGAATTTTAACCATCAGCTTTTTAATTCTTGTGCAGCCTAAGAATCATATAATCTACTGGACAATTATTTTGCGAGACATTCCTCAACATTCTTTTCAAGACATTTTGCAAGCAAAAAGATATAGCACAAAATTCACCCTAATTTTGCTATCATTTTGGTGTTTCATGTCATTCAACATGGTCACTAATTTGTATGAAGGCTACGTAGCTTCAGACATAATGGTTCCACTGCGTCAAAAGACTATCCCCACTGTAACAGAGTTGATCCTCAGAAACTACAAAATAGTTCTTCCGGGAGGAGAACACAAAATCAACGAGTCTATTGAAAAATTTGCACCTCTCTTTAACAACCCCGTTCTCGAGTCATGCAAGTTTAAATTGTATGAGAATCTATCTTACGACAAGCAATCCTTGGACGTGTTATTTGACAATCCGGGAAGAAAAAGTACGTATCAGTATTTAGGAGAGCTGGGAAGCTCGATGGAATACCTCAAGGGAAACAGGATACATCGTCAAGACACCAACGCAATGGCTGTTAAATGCTTCGTTGTTCCCGAAGTCTACGGGAACGACGATAACTGTTGGATGTTCCTGTTCCACAAGTCGTCCAAGTTTTATGAATTCATGGGATGGATTTCCCAAAGTTCAATAGTTGATCATTTAGAATCACTAAGAAATTACTTCAGAGTTCAGTACAAACGAAGCTTTAATTGGAAGCTAATTGTTTTTGAGCAACAGAAAGACAAGCCACTAAGCATGGAAGCAAGTTCGAAACTTTTATTTGTGTTCCTCATCTATTCACTCATGGTTGTTTTATCCAGCCTTATGTTTTGTCTAGAATTGTGTCGAATACTTACTTGGAATTGTTAGAACGCCAATATCTCCAGATTAAAACCAGCAGAATGACTCTTACTTAAACAGGTACATATCTAATGAATGCCTTATAGAGATCACATGGAAGACATCAACCAATTTACGTAAAAAACATCCACTATCAAATTCACCTGAGATTTGTTCGCCGATAAAATCTAAATTATGCGATTGATGCGGCTCATCCATTTAATTTGTTTCGTTTTCAAACTGCCAATAAAATGTAGAATGTTGTTTACCGTCATTAACTTACTTCCTTGACAGAATGGATTGGCATTAAATATCAAAGTCAGCAGAGGCCCAGAGAAATACGCACGGCGATCTGAAGAGATCATGAACTGGGAAATATCGTGCAAGTCATAACTTACAAATAATGGTTGAGTGAAAGACATTCATTCGAAAGAGTTTGCGGTTTTACTTTGACTACGAGCTGTGAGCTCTCGAAACTCTAATTCCCTGTGGACTGAGTTAGGTGAACATCAATCAAAACCAATTGAGTAAAAACTGTAATAATATCACAATACAACAAGTTATGACTTTGTGTATTTCATTTCAAACCAATTTCATAAAACTTGAAGAGCAATGAGCCAATGACTATCAGACTATCCCGTCTCTCAGCGTGCATAGACTATAGACACTTTTACAAGCCAAGCACACAATTTTTTCCTCCGCAGGGGAAATGTTATAATTTCAACCGCATTTCGTGCTCAATAAAATCAATTATTTGTAATTTACAAGCTGCACTTCGCGTAATGGGATTCTTGACCACTGGCCTTTACCATCTTCGATGAATAGGCGTGCAGGCAAAACACAGTCATGACTTTCGAACCTTCTATTAGCATTTACTTCAGAAGAAATCCTCTTTCCTTATCGCTCTCATGTTCACAGTATTACTAATGCTAAAGTTTACTTGTGTGACCATTTCATCTATAAGTTCGAATGACTAAAAAACACTCCACGAAATACACGTAAAGCCATCAAGTCCCCCAACAAAGTTACACAAGACCAGCACAACTCAAAGTCACATCATCATCCCCACAAGTTTCAATTAATTACTGAACCTGACGAGGGAACAATAATTACAAGATTGATTAATTGATTTCACAAACGTATGAATGATTAATGAAGGGACCCTAAGTGGAAGTGGTGGTGACTACTCGCTGAATGTGTGTGGGCTGGTAATTCTTCTCTAATTGCACTTGCCTCATGGCCTTCTCTCAAACTTCTCTCTCTCTCTCTTTACAGTTCAGCCAGTCATTCTCTCTCTCAGAAGCTAACAATCATTATTATTACACAGAACATAAAAGCTCACATAATTCAGATCATCAATAATCTTTGTTAAGAACTGCACAACACAAAACAACAGAGAACCCTCAAACTTCAAACACCCAAGCTTCGCTTTCAGCCTCATCTCTAATCTCTAAATTAACCGCACCAACGTTAGAACATCGGAATTTCCTAATAATGAACATGTTACTACGATCTCATGAAGTCTTAATTTGGGCGTGATCTGTTGAAACTGAAATTTAGAGAGCGACTAAAAATCCCTAAATCCCTAATTACCTCCAACCTACCTCATCAAATCCACCTCGCAACCTTACAACCAGTATCGTATGAACTTTAAAGCATTAAAAAATTCACCTTTATCTGCCTAAAGCAAGTGCACATCTAAAGTTGTAATAAAACGTGCAATTACTTTTAGTGCATCTCTCTCTCTCAGCAGTAACTGAACCGTGTACATTATTTTCGGAGCATTGCCACTCGAATTTGGATGCAAACATGCCATCTCATAGTCAAACAATTGGTCAGTATTCAATTAAAACGGTGTGTTGCTGAGATTGCTGACTCTCATGAGGTTTACATTTACATCTCATTGCACAACAAAATACAAAATACCACCACGGATGAGTAGAGAGCTGAGAGAATGGCCTGTCTTTATCCAACACTCAATTTGACCTACCCGAGATAAGTTCTGTGGAAGCTGTGCACTAATTTATGCATTTACACATGTGCTTCATGTTCATCCACAATCCAATTGTCCCTTGTGAGTTACCATTACTTAATCCACCTTGAACGAATTTCCTACCTGCTCAAGTGAATCGATTCTTTGCATCATTGCTTGTCGCTTAGAGTCTGGGCATATATTGTTCCTTGGCATGAAAAATATTGTTTCTTCAATTGAATTCTCACAAGACACAATGGTCATTCTCACACACAAACGCTGCTTTTATTCTGGAATCGAGTCAAGAAAAAACACCATCTTCACAAGAAAGAACTCTCAGACCTTTCACAACTCTCGATCGATAATCGGCTCAATATGACTTGCAAAATTTCCGTGTGAAGTTTTGGTCTCGGTCGGCATTCAATGGGCTCCCTTACTTTTCTATTATTTCCTTTTTATTTGTAGAAATCTTGTCTTACTTTGCCTCTGCCACTCCCTCGGCCTCGATGCTTATCGAAATCTGGTCGATTAAAATATTTCGAAATTCCTACGATCAATGAATGCTAGAGACCCTACAATAAAATCTATCAGTGCATAAATATTAGCAAACCCAAGTTTCCTTTTTCTCGACACTTATTTCAGTCAGTCTTTACCATTTATGAATATCGAACAAAGATTCATGCAATTAAAACAATCAATTAATTTTATACCTGCAAACCAATAAAACACAAAAAACCATGCTACAGTCACAAACACACATCACAGCCTTCCGAATAAAAATCTCTCCAATTGTCCAGTTAGCAATCAAAGTCTGGAGACAGAAAGTAATTAAAATATTTTTTTGTTTTCCCTGGAATTCACTCATCAGCAATTGTTAGGCACGGTTGTTCCCACGGGCTGAGATGCATGTCTATCATTGTAATAAGATGCAGTCCTTTAATTCTCTTCGTCTCTCCTTTGAGTTCCATCTCATCCGGACTTACTTACATTCCCATTTACCTTTCGTCAGATGGAAATGTGAAAGAAGAAGAATGAGACACAAACAGAGACAGGAGAAACAGAAACTCTACCGTAGAGTAAGAACAATACCGACTTGTTTCTCTCCATTTCGATTAATTTTTTTGTTTCATTCCCTGCATGGAAATTGAAGGGATCCAAGTTTCAAAGTACCAAAAGTGTTGGAAGATTAGCCTTGATTGCAGCTTAAGTAGGGAGATCTCGAGATCCCTAATTCGTAGCGTATAAAGTCAAATTTATTTTGATTGCCTGGTGGTGGTGGTGGGAGAGAAAAATTATTTCATTTAGCTCCTGTCCCTTTTCATAATGATGTAATGAGCTTAATGGGATTCGGAAGGGAGATGAGATGCGATACCACAATTACAACTGTTATTCACCGCAGCTAATAACCAGCTACTCGCATACTCTGGAGAAAGGGTACGCAAAGAAGATTGTCTTGAACATAAAAAGAACCCTCGACCACGTGTGAGCTGTTAATCTATTGTTGATCACCTCTGACCTCGGCGGAACAGTCGTAATCGAAATTGATGACTATCCAGAGAGGCTAATTATTTTTCAAATTCAGTTATTATCTTATGGAAGTACGAGTGATACTTTTCTTCTCAGCGCACAGGTACTACCGTACATTTTAGGTTTTAGTACACACACACACCTTCTGCTGCACGAGACGAGAGTCAAGTTTATTCAATTTCACACGCGATAGATTTATAGCAAAACACTAAAATTCTAGTATCAAATTCGAAAATGATTCTGCCCCTCTCTCTACTGCAATGCGGCTCTGCCATTTGATTTTGATTACAAATTAAGAAATTATGAGTAAATAGCATTAGCATAAATAGCAATAGTTTTATAATCCTTAGGACTTCTCTCCCATTAATAGTTCGTAAGACTAAGCCGTAATGAGTTTGTACTTGGAGTCTTTACCAGCTAGAAACCTTATTTCTAAAGTGAGAGAGAAAAAAAAACCTTCCTAATTAAAACTCCAGTCATCCATGAAACGATAAGCGCATGAAAGTGATTAACAGCTACAGTAGAAAGAGTACCGAATCAAAGAAATTCCATGTTACATCTCTCGAAGTAATCACCACGAGTTTTATTAACACAACCCGAACAAGTAGTAAGTTTTCTTTTCATGGTGCAGCAGCAGCAGCAGCAACTGTTGAGAAATAAAAGTATAAAAGTGCTATTGTAACATAAAAGGTACACACTTGCATGTCGTGCTAGAATCCATTAAAATTCTAATTCACTTGCTTCCTCAAAGGACTATAACAAATATAGCACAACGACTAAACAACCAACACTTCTACTTCTCTTTGTCCCTTCTTTACCTTATGCTCCTCTGCCTTCATGAAGAAGATTCCCTAAAAAAGCCCAACATCTTCTGGAAAGCTCATCCCAGAGGAAACATGCATGTAATTACTTTTTAATGCGCTCTATACAAAACTTGTGCATTTCTCAACAAAAACATTTAATTACAAAGTAAGATGGATTCCTTGAGACCTACGAAACTGATTGCACTTCCAAATCGCTACACACATCGGAGATAGGAATGCAATTCAATCTTCCACATTAAATACAATTTAGGTAAGTCAATCTTTTACTAATCATTTGGGCTAAGATGAATGAAGAATATATTTTTGATCTCTGGTACAAAAATTAAGACTGACTTCTCTCGACAGGTCTTCGTAAATCTGCATCAGCACTGAATGGTCGGATATTGTCTTTAAGTTTTGCTTTTTTACTTGTATTTGGGAGTTCATCTTTAGCTCCATTCTCATCAGCAAGTCCGAGGTCCTTCATGATAGCCATGTAATCTCGATACAACACTGAATTATTAACCCACTTGATGTAGAATTCCGAATTGTCTCTCTCTCGAGTTTCCTGCAGGAGCTTTTTGATTCTCTTCAGAGTGAAAGGAATCACTGAAACTAAACACCGAAACAAAACGGTTTCTGTGGGGCATAAAGATAAGCTCAGCAGCTCAAACTGAAGCTTAGAGAATGCAGGTTCAAATCCTAAAAAGCTTGTCTCTTGTCTTGGGCGATTAGCAGATATTTTGTTCAGAGCTGAGATTATTGCGCCCAGGTCCTGCAGATAGCCGGGACCTTCTGGAGGCACTTGAGGAATTTCTCTCGGCTTTCCTTCTTCGTCAAAGAAATCGTCGTGAAGAATCGATTGTGTCACACGAACCGAAGACTCCACCGTCTTCGTAAGAGTGTCTACTTGTTCAGTGTCGCCTGTAGTCATTACAATTATTCTTTATTACTCAACCACGTACATATCATGCGCATTAATAAATAGCAATCACAATTACCGTCAGTCAGAACAATGTCCAAAGCCATAACATATCTCGGAATGATTTCCTTCTTAAGACACTTTGTTTTCATTTCGTCAGAGAAGGTGTTAAACGCTCGGTGAATCTGCGACACTTCCTGTAACAACTTGTCGAATCTCGTCTTCCGTATATTCCACTTTAGATTTGTCTCAGGGGACGTTCGCTGCGAAGGATGAGTCCAAACTTGAGTATATTTTGTGTACATATTATCCAGGTCTTCAGTTGGACCGTCGAACGATATGATTTCCTGAGTTGGAGGAAGAAAGAGGCCACAACAAGGATGCGCGAATTTAGGTTTCCTGTTATTTTTATGGCTTCTAACCTGCAAGTCCACATAAGTTAATTATCATCCCATAACATCTTGTCATTGGTTATTAATGTGAAATGTCACTTTTAGTCTCACTCACCCTTCTCGGCTTATTTTCTCTCTCAATGTTAACCGTCTCTGGGGAGAAAGTCACCACAATGGAACTATCCACAGAAGGAGGCTTTGATTTCGCCGTTCCGAATGCAGCAGCAGCAGCAGGTTTCGATTTACATTTCTTCGGTCCAGCTTTGCTGTCCTTTGCCCTCAGACAACTCGCTAAGCTGGGAGTACCCAGTTCATTAGGCTGGTTTGAAGTATTCGGTCCACCCGGATTCGGCCCACAGTCTTGGTAGCTCGTCGAGGATGAATCAGCTCCCATCAGGAAATCAATTACTTCTGCATTGTTAGAAGTTGAAGCAATAGGCTCAGACTCAGAATTTCTCACGTCAGTCAGGACGGGAGGGGCTGTGGAAGGTCGGAATCGAGACTTCCACTGTTGACTTGAAGTAGGAATCGCTTTGCTCGTGGAACCTTGGACCTGGGCTGCTGTCTCACTTTCTTCAGCTTTTATCCCAACATTGTTGTTCTCTTTAACCTCTACTAAGCCTTTCGTTTCCTCCGGTACGTTCCCTCCTTCCTGGTTGTTATTTAGTTCTTTGGACACTGCATTTTTTGTCTGCTGTCGGTTGTTTCTCGGTGCGATCCGCTTCGACTGTGGCAGGTTCCGCTTTGACGGAGTTTGAATTGTTTCCTTCACCTCAGACATTTTCAATTCCAAACTTACGCCAAGCATGCTCTTTATTCTGCACACCCTAAAGATTTCACCTCTTATCCATCCGACTTATCATTTTGAGTTAGCACTACAAAATTTTTAATAATATTAATGAACTCATATAGCCATTTTTCCGTTCATACAAAAACTGTCAGAGTCTAGGTTCGAATTTTAGCTAACCATTCACATCGCCACGCAACGCTTTAAAATTCCTGGACTTGCAACAAGTCTACTTCAACTTCAGTCTGCGATAAAGTCTGTTGAAATCTTTCCCACTTTTGCCACTTTACGAACCTAAACTGAATTCCATTTGATTCGTGAAAACATTCCCTCGATCGATTTTGGATTATAACCAGTTTGTCTTCATTGAAAGCAGAATTTTGTTTAGATTTTTTCTTGATATAATAATATTATTTATTTTACTGAGGGGTAAGGACTCTTACAAGATGAATCGGTCTACTGTTATGAGGCTTCAAAAAGAAACCAAACTAAATACGTTATTTAAGGTTTTACATGTATTTCAATTCGCCGAATTCGCACTTTTGAAACTTATGATCGTTTTACAGTTCACAACACATAATATTATCCAAGCCTTACGCACCCAATTGTCGCAAATTTTTGGTGTAACTGTCCTTAGCCATTAGACATTCAATCTCAACAGTCCGATTGATAACCGGAGGAATCGACACTCCGCAAGTACTAAATGAAAAATCCGATCCTAATTCAACCCATTTAGGAGGCGCTAAGGAAAAGTATGAAACAAATTGAAATTGTTAAAGTCAGCAGGTTGGATAAAAAAGTCTTATTACTAAAATCTCTTTAAACTTGAACTAAAAAGCTAACCAAGGGACAAGTAGGATATGAAGACTTGTTAGTTCTTATGTACAGCTTTCTTATTGAGCGATTTGTACCTCTGCTCTTATATATTTTACTTAAAGTTAAAAATGTGCTTATGCAAAGGTATCAGGTGATTATTGGTATAAGGTGCGGTGTATGTTGATACCTGAAATTCCAGAAACATTTACAAAAACTGTTGTTGGTATTATCTTTTTAGAATCACCCAAAAATACGCTGTGTTCTATTTGACGTGAATGTGATTGGATTGACAGTAATAAATTGCTCTTATAAAATAATACTTCCTTCTCGCACTCTTTAACTTTCAATTTCAATATAGTGAATTTATTTTCAAAAAGAACGGCCGTAGAATGTGAAACGGTTGTCTGAAAAGTGAAAGAAACTTTTAATGGAGCTTTCTCCAATGAAGAGCATCCTGTTAGAATTCGTACCCTGGGCGTCCTCTATTGTGCATCCGATTTTGAATGGGGGCAACGAGAGATCCAAAGTCACCAAGACTCACCGGCAGATTTGAACCAGCCGTATCCTCGTGCTTATTTACCAACACAAAATGTGTTCACGTTCCAAGTGAGATTTCGAGTTTCGAAAGTTGTTCGGTTTCTTTCGAAATGGGGAAAACGGTGGAGCGGAGCGTCTTTTATAATGTAGAGCTCCCTTCTCCGGTGGCACCTAAAGATAAGTACTCTTGCGACTTGTGCGATAAGAAGTTCTCCAAGCCGTATAAGCTGAAAGTTCATCAGAACACTCATTCTGATAAGGTAACTCGAAGTTCACAGTTCACTTTCATTTGAGCAATTGCATCGCAGGATATGCTTATACTTATACTTTTTTTAAATGTTTGTTTACAGCGACCTTACAAGTGTTCAGTGGAAGGGTGCTCAGCTGCCTACTTTCGCCCCAATCATCTCAAACGACATGAAGAGAATCAACACTCTAAACAAGGGGAATTTAAGTAAGTCTATAGTTTATTCGACGAAATCCCATTTGTATTCGTTTATATGAGTTTAATTTGTTGTTGCTTGTGAAGGTGCTCTATAGAGAAATGTGAAGCTAGTTTTGAGACGAAAGAGAGTCTTCATTACCATGAGCTGAGGAAACACCAGTCCAAAACAATTAAATGCTCGCACTGCCCTGAAATGTTCAGTAAGAAGTTCACGCTCAAAGAACATGAAGCCACTCACACTGGGGACAAGCCTTTTAAGTAAAATTCACTTACACTTTGTAGATGGGATGTAGTTCATTTAGTACTAGTTATTTTCACGGTTAATTTTAATTGTTCAAGATGTCCAAGAAAACTATGCGAGGAAAGATTCTCATCTCACGTTGCTCTCAAGGCCCACAGGAAGATGCATTTCGAAGAACTTCCGTCGTACAAATGCTCTGAGATCGACTGTGATGAAGTGTTTCACAAGTGGTCTGAACTTCTTGCTCATAGAAATACTCATCCGGACTCTGGTATGTTTTGTACTCAAATTCCTAAATTAGGACTCATGTAATAATTGAATTTACTCATTCCTTAGCTGTCCGTCGTCCGTGCCCAGTGTGTAAAAAAATGTTCTCAAAACCGAATCTCCGGCAGCACCAAAAAGTTCATGGCAAGGATCAAGATAAAGAAGCGTATTGCTGTCCACA
>JAQGAD010003085.1:0-11293 GCA_034696625.1 Isotomurus palustris
GATTTTACCTGAAACTTTCTGACCCATGCTCATTCCACGATGTCTAATTCTAGTTCGTAGGAATTTGTAACCACCTCTGTAATATGGAAGAGCGGTTCTACCACTCACGACTGAATTGACTGTAACGTTTAATGGGTTCTGTGCAGCTTGGCAAACACTTTGAGCACTGAAGTTTCCGACTCTTACTCCGGGATTAGTGTCAGGGGTGTTAGCAAATAGGGCTCCGTTAGGTGTACCAGGGCCACTGATCGACACCGAATTGGGGATAAAGTGTAATTGTGGTTGACTATTTCCTAGCAATTGAGGGTTTACAGGTGGGGTCACTATAGAGCAGCCTGTTCTGTTGTGTCTGGACGGTCCACTTCCTACAACTGAACGGCACTGAGATCTGAAACACACAAGACATTAAAATGTTACATTTTATGAGCTTTTCTAAACTAAAGATTTGACTAAAGGATCTTCATGACCACATTTTCATAAACGAACAAAACATTACACACATGAAGTGAATGAGTCACTTCAGAGACATATCCCACTGACTGCATATTATTACTTCTGCAAATTGAGCCTGTACAGTTTTAGTTGGCTGCAATTTGACAATTTACACTCAGAAGGGATCTTAGCATTTAATTCAGAACGGTTCCAGATTAGCCAGATTCTTAAAATTCATTTCGTGTGTACGACTAGTACGATGCCTCATCACATGAAGGGTCCGCATTAGTCCGCAAGCAAAATTGCAAGCAAGGAGGGTCCTCCCTAAGAGCTTGATAGTTTGTATTTCTTGTTCAGAATCAGAATAGTCTGGCTAAAGTTACAAGAGCAACATGAAAGAAGCTTGCACTACACAACGTGTTTAACTAGGATGATATCTGCCAATCCATATCCATATTCCATCGCAGCGGCCACAACCACACTACCTAGCATCCCAACCTACAAGTAAGTACCAATGACAACCCCCTTTACACTGTATGATAATGTAAAATGCTGACCTTCAAAATGATTTTTTTTCATTGCGAGGGTTCAAAGCAATGCTACTATAGCCTGTTGTAAAACTCCCTATTATCCTCAGCGTTCCCAAACAATTCTAAATGCTTCTTGTTTTTACCTATTTAAGTGTTAGTCGAGGCAACTCCTAATTAATCTTACAAGACTATTTTGGCATTGTAAAGCACGCTCAGCCAATGATATGCATATGATGAGCAAATCATTGCTGACTTATAAACTTCAATCATCAGTATAAGTCTATACATATGCAAACATCTAAGGGAAAAATTTACCCGGCAGAATTATCGGAATCTCCGGTAAATGCAGCACACGGCATTTTGGCAATGTGATGAGAACAATTAGACTTCCAAAATGTTTTAGTTTTACAGACATCCAATTCCTTTGAACAAAATGAATCACTGCAGATTCGTGTATCGCACATTTACAACTGACACTACAGTTACCACAGCTTACAAGGGCACTGGAAACAATTCCCCAAAACTGAAAGTACTTTGGGCACAGGTGAAAACGAAAGCAATTCTGAGAACCAATTAGTGGACTTATCACTTATGAGTTCTCATGAGTTTTGTTAATGTCTTCAAGACGATCTCCCCGATCAACAAGCAGAACAATGTTGAATATTCACAAGATGAGACCACAAGTAAAACCACTGGAACTGGAGACAACACATTAGTTAAATGAACTAAATACTATTATAATCAGATCACTATTGAAAGCTCAAGTATCACACCGAGAGGCACGCTGCAGTACTCTCCGCAAGAATCGTGCGAATGGATAAGCCCCAGCCAGAGAGTAGACAAAGACTGAATGCATATGCTACGCTTGTAACTTGTGCATTCGTAACAAAAGCCTACAAAATGACTCGAGAGCGAAGGAAGACTCCTCAAATGAATCAGCATCAACCATAGCAGTAATTATTAGGGAACAATATAAACGCAATGTTAATTCACACAGTACCAAAGCCATATAGCATTAATATGAATAAGAATGGCAAAATCCATGTCCATGAACACAAGGAATATTTGCTGAGCATAAACGACATGCATATATAGATAGATTTGGAGATCTCTCATCTCATCAACCAGCAGCCAAGTATCCCCCTCGATGCTATTGTTGTGTGTAAATTGTGTATAACATATCCTGTACCTATTCCTATTTAGCAATTGAATAAGGCTGACTGGCAAAAACTGCGATACAGAAGTTCCCTTAAATATCATCCATGTGATTATGCATTATGAGAAGAGAAGACTTGGCTAGAATAGACAAGGTCAGTTCAATCATCGTCTCTCTCTCACACACAGGTATGTAGGTACCTAAAACTACTTCACAGCACAGTTTCCTTAACTTTTCTCAATGGCAATAAAATTACCTCTGCAGCCATGTTAAGGGCAAACAAGACCCATTCTACTCACTACTCACAATTAAATCACTTCTTTAGTTAGATAAATGAGCTAAAATGGCTGTAATAATACAGCCTAGACTTACAGAAAAATCTGGTATACACACAGATTGATAGCCATAAAATTTCCTGTCATGTAGGAATATTTGTCGCATATAAGCTAATCGATATCATCACTCTAAACAGGTGTAAAAGAAGCTTAGGTTTGGTCGCCTATCGTCTCTCTTTATATATTGCTTAGCACATAGCAGATGAAGGTATGATTTAACTCTTCTTTCTTGGTGACCTTATCCTTGCTTTTTATCTTATACCTATAACCCACCTAATGACGTGAGATACGCAACTCATTGAGCAATAGCTATTCCTGTTACTCAAGTATTACATTCACCAATGATCACATAATGTACTTCCTTTTGCTGATTTGAATAAGAACTACTGAATTATAAATCTTGGACCAGTGAAGGATGAAGTGCATCTAAATTGTTAACGCACACACCACGGTGATAATGCACACTTGTAGGTGGAAGTGAATAATATTATTGTCATATACTTTAGTACTACTGAGTCTAAAAGCTGTTGAATTAAAAATACACTGAAATACAATATGAAATTTTTTTACTAGACGGGAAATTCTAACATTAAATTCACTTAATATGAATGAAAATACCAATTACCTCAAGCTAAGACTTTGCGTGAATATAGACATTCTATCAATTTCTCAATGTTAGATTGTCGACCTTGACATTGACTTCGATGAATACAAATTGCAAGCTGTATTCTTCTATCTCATCTTTATAATCTAATATAAATATATATCTATTACAACACAGCAACATAGTACAGAAAGGAAGTGGTCATTGGGTCAAGGGTATTTGCACATGCACTCGTAGCGTAGACTTTCATGGGAATGTATTCAACATTCTCCTTATCGTTAAGACTTATTGTTTCAAGCGTCCTCATCGCATCCCGTCCACATTATAATGACTGTAAATTAGTTAGCACCTTACCGCACCTTCTCATATCTTACCAGCAGAGACAATATGAAGATTTTACTTTCAACTTCATGGCAGCGTAATTGCTTACTGCCCTCACCTTCTAAGTAAGTGAGGTTATTTTTGTTACATACATGAAGCTCTTCAAAACAGATAAACCATTGAAAGTTTACACATAAATATCCCAATGTCTCGATTCTCTACAGTTTATCTGCGTTTAAAACTACTAATACTACTAATCTCATTTTGGAATGAACAGTGCAGTACAGCACAGCACATCAGCTACTGATGACATTGCACAATATCACCTCGTTAGGTTTCATTAGCAATCTAAATCTAAACGCAGCATCTATTAAAAATACTGTAAACCAACTAGAACGAGATATGCTAACAACTTGTCATCTCCTAAGTGAACGCGAATGCAATGTGATTATTATTCTGATCTTGACCCAAAATCATGCAGACAAACTTGCATGCATAGCATCGTTACTGTTGCACCATTGTAATGTTATTATACAGTGATTGTGTGTTGTCGCTGTAAAACAAAAACACTACTCGATTCCCCTTTCATCATTATTATATCAGAGTATGATAGATAACTACTTCTAATCTCTTCCTGAATCCTCAAACAAATAAGTATTATTGAACATCCTTTAAACCATCACATCACGCGAAGCTAACTTACAAAGCCCCACTAATGCATCATTGAATCACCTGTCCCATTCTACTTGGCTGTATTCAATAGCACGTATACACACACCTCTTGATCTCAAAATTCATAAAATAATAGTATTTCTTTAGACGCTGCTGTAGTAAGTTTCGAGGATCGTTACATCTATTGGAAGATTCTAGCTAATGGCTTCACAAGTCATTATATATATTATGATTCAACAATCCTCGCCAACTGTTTAAGGTGTTAACAAAGGATGCTCGTTTAATTTCAAGAACAACTTATTTCGCAATTCTTTTACTTAAAATATAGCCACGCGCTTTTTCACTAATGCATATAAATTGGACCATAAAATAAATTATTTATGTTATACGTATTACGATCCAAAAATCAATTTTCAACGCACTCTATATTCCTTCCTACAAGTAAATTTGCTAATTGCTTAACTTTAGGAGGCACACAAGGAGTATAGAAATGAAGTACAGGGTAAAAGGTATGCATGATATTATAATGGCTGTCTTGACTTTAACTATACCAAGTGCATTCTGTACTCCACTGGTCATTAATATTGAAAATGATGATGTAAAATGAGCACCTAAATAGAACTTGATTGTTCCAATAGAAGAGCGGAGGTCCGATCCAATTGTTTTGCTGCTGAGTAGAGTCAAACCATCGACCACATGGAACACAAGCGAGGAAAGAAGAAGACGCATTACTTGAGGGAAATTGACGATACGGAGAACATCCGAGGAGACCCAAGCCGAAGTGAACAGTTAGAGGACGGCAGCACTGAAAACAACACAGGGTTGTGGTTGCAGCAGAGGGAGAGTTGCTGGTGAAAGCACCCCCACTACTGTACGGAAGACATGCTCCGGAAGTGCTCAACAATGACCGCGTCGTTATCCCTTGTTGGTAGCAACTCCCACTAATTGGTCCACCATTTATTACCACAACCATTTGCACTGCTTCTACGCACTCAATCAGTCACTAATTCTGCTTAGAACACCTGGAAGGGTTCTCCTTAACATTGCTGTTCATAATCTCTGATCTAGCACCAGTCCGCTTTGGTCTTCGTATTTATTCTATCACTTCTTACTCCTTTTTGGTTTGTTTGATTATTAATCTTTACAAAGATTAGATATTACTTCAAGTGGCAAGTTACAAGACAACTTCCCTAAGATACCTACTAATTGCACCATCACCGGTTAGTGTTAGTACACTATTTCCGTCCAGTCGAACCCAGTCCGTTAAACAAACTAACTACGTGGATTTCTCGTACAGCGAAAGGAGTACGACCACTCTGAATATCTGAAGTACGAATGAGAGAAATGTTTAATAAAAATTTTAAACCGTTGCTGAAAGTTCCGACGAAATCGATAGAGAGAGGGTGAGGGAGAGCACCAACAACTTAAAACTTTTCCAATATGGGTGTTGCGAAGGGACTAGAACGGAGAAACTGCTTTCCACCACCACCACCACCACTGCTATTGCTCTCCCACTACTTCTTGCTCTTTCACCATTCCTCCGATGTGGCTTTCCTTTTACATTTACACTGCCAGACTCACTGCATACAGCATTATGTATGTAGCTGAAGGAAGTAACGGAGCAGTACTGCTGCTGCTGCTGCTGGAGGGTAGCCCGAGGAAAACGAGAGAGTTGGTGGTGGATGGGGCACAAATGGAGCTTGCTGGAGTCAGTGAAAGTGGAAAAGATCGACTCTCCGGGTTGTGTTATACACTTATCTATTGTACTTCATGTATGCTGTGTAGCCTTCCTCTGGAGAACTCTCCCTGCGCTTCCACTATGGACGGACTAACAACCACTACTGCGTGCACACTCTTCAAGCAAGCTATTGAGTAATTCTTCAACTAGGCAGGCTCCTTTTTTCGACTGGATTCGATGGAGGAGATCGAGAGAGAGACAGGAGGTAGAGGGTAGTTGCTTTTATCCGACCAGGAAGAATCGGATATTTTTCTCCAGTCAAATACCTACCACCATCTAAGCCAACCACCCCTCGCACTCTCTTTCACTGCACACACTTTATAACGCTCGTTCAACTTGGTTGCTGTTCAGACTATCCCTTCTTCTTTTCCGGCTTACTCTCAAACCTCAATTCCACCACTTCATCTGCTGCCTGCTGCCTCAATACATGTTCGTGTTCTTATGTCCGTTCACTTTAACCACCAACCGTTGAAAAGAACTTGAGACGGGTCTTATCATCGCAGTCCCCTTCTACTCATTGGCGAATAAAATGAGGAGAGACTTCCGTGAATATTGATCTCTAAAAATGCCTTCGCATGTAAAAGGGTTGCAAGACAATACTATGACTAATGGTTCTGTTCATCTTATCTCAATAATAATCTGGTGTAGGCCCTGGTCTGGTGTAAGTTTCACTCTATCATTTACCTCACCCTACCTTATAAGCACTTTGTACGTTTTCCTTTAACTGAAATTACTGATACTGATAAGCACAAAAAGGAAGATATTTCTGACGAACACGGGTAACGTTCACAGTTTACGACTTGTCAAATTTCAAGAATATATTTTCAATGTTAGAATTTAAGTAATGATTTAGCTGCGGCATTGTACAATGCTATACTTAAATTGAGTTGTAAGACTTAGTATTGTGGCGAAAACGCCCTTCCTTCCTGACTATCAAGTTTCAAAGTCTATTTTCTTCCGCGGGACCAAAACCACAGCAAATTGAATTCGCATTGAAACATTTCAGTTTACTAAATCTCCAATCTTTCCTTCATTACACAGTTTCGAAACGTGAACTTTCTTGAACTCACTATTATTTGTCATAAAGTAGACAAAATAATACAATATCAATGCAACGATTGTTTATAGTTTTATTGTGATGTGATGACTAGAATTTTTGTAAAATATTGCAGTTGAGTTTACGACACGGATCACACCGAATTACTTAATGAACAGACATTGGTTTCCTCTTTCGACTGTTTTAGCACGTTTTTTTATTTTTGTACTAACCTAAACATCAAATGATACCTTGTCGCCAAAACCCACTCTTAAGCAAACAGCATGGAAGGTGTACCACACTATGATGAAAATCTACTCACAAGGCTTCTAATATATAAACAGCATATCGCAATTGGCATACAAAAATACTCAACTCCTTCCTGTCGCACCGTTACCGTTATATCAATATCAACATCTTCACGAACTACGGTCTTTTTCCATTCCTCCTTCCTGAGAAGGATTGCCAAATCCAAATTCATAGTCGAATTCAGATCGCGGGGATACTGAAAACCTCTAGCTTCTAAACACAAAATGTTGCATAGCACATAAATGTTGATGTTCGATCGTATCATCATCATCATGTACATCTAATGTTGAACCTGAACCGAAGGCGAAGATCACATTGCTCAGTGACGTATATCTATCTAACATCGAAATCTAAATACAAGCAATGAAGTAAGTATAGTACAAGTTAATCGTGGAAATGACCTTTTCAAGTAATTCAAGTAAACTTAGCTTCATAGTAGGTTAAGATTTTTTAAATGTCGATGCCAATCACCAACTACAGTTAGGGATAAAATGTCTTTTATCCGACTTTCAAATTCTAAATCCTGACAAGGGACGAAAATACGAATTCCAGATTTTCTAAAAATTATGATAACTCATATGTATAATGCAACGTTAATATCTATTTATCTTGATGCACGTGAAACTTTGAAAGACAGGCAGACAGGCTTCCACTTTTCATTTCAAGGGGAATGTTTATAGTTTTCCAAGACCAAAATAGAGATGAACAGAAAATAATGGCTTGTTATGGTGTATTTAGCGTGTTACTGTACAGTCAGTATTCTCAGTATAGCAAAATCTTGTCCCAGTTCGAATTTTAGAATACAATAATTATGATAATACTATAACCGTTGTTAATAGAATAAAGGATATGTAGTAACTTTACTCACTATTTGATTCTGGTAGATTTCGAGTATTCCAGTACACTAATAAGCTTGAGTGATTACTGCCAACTGAAGAAATAAAACCTTCAGCAAATACTTGCAATAATCAGAAACAGTGCTATTGAGATATCTGGATCAACCGGATCTCTGGAAGCCTGGCGGACTCCTAACTCATATTGCCCTATTACTCGGTTCAATTGTAAGCACTAAATAACTGTCGAAGTAGTATTGTGCCTGTAAGTAATGTTTTCTCGTTTCTTCTTAACTGAAGGCGAAGGTCAAATTCAAGAATTCAGGAAATAAGGAACAAACATACGTACCCTTAGCTCCGGAGGGTATAGGGACAGCATATGTACGACAGACGATGGACACATGAATGCTAATACCTCAATGACCTAGACCCAGACTGGTGAACAATAAAAAGGTACACCTTTACACGAAGCTATAAGGCTATAAAGATACCTTTACTTATTGACTATATAGCTTTCAAAAGCGGAAGATGTTCCTCCAGCGATCAATAAATATCCACCACACAATTATAACAAGTTTAGCGAGTAACCAAGAACATGTAATTTCACACTGATATTAAATTCTTATAATGTTTCGGGTAATAATTCTGGGATTCTACCTAGTTGCAAGAAAAACGGAAGTGGGAACTTGCTTGAAGAAGCCTAACAATGATCAACAGTCACTAATAGAATCCCTCCTACAAATTCCGACAGTATAATAATGCAGTACAAAACTACACTACCTCCGCCAGTCAAAGGTAAGCCTACAGCACCTTTTGGAGAGAGAGGTGAAGGTCGCGGTCTCATTTATACTCATTTTCCGAATGCCGTTTTACGTTTGAACTTGAACTACACAATAATTTTTAAAGTTACTGCCCTAGGTTTAGTCCGTAAACATAATAGTAATAAGTCACTATGAAGTTGCTTGAATGAATACTATAACCATAATTACTATGCATTAGTTAGTCTTAAAATGAACACACTATAAACCTGATCAATTAAATTAATGATGAAAAATTAAAACAAAATATTTACCTGACTATAGAACGACCACGATAGGAACAGCTTCGGATCACAGAAACCGATTACTTGAATTTCGGGATGTCCGTCTAGGAAACCGCACGTGGCTGACTGAAGCTGTACTTTCTTGCTGAAGACTTCAGTTATATTGACTCGGCCTATCAGTCTTTAGCTTCAAAACTGTCTTTCCCTGAATATGTTCGACAAGATGAGGACTGAAATACGCAATGGCAATGGCCCAACTAGAAGAGCGCTTAGGAAGAATCGCCGTGATTCAGACTTCCGCTTCCGACAGCTTGGATGGTCCAATCTCGATATCTGAGCATTAAAGCTGGTACTGATTACACATTACACACGAACGACTGACACAAATGTTTGCTAAATAATACCATGTAATAAAGGTTTGGATAAGCTGGACGAAGGGCATGTCCGATAGTCAACTATTGTTATTATTTCTTCTTGTTTTCATTGTTATCGTCGTATGTCGTATTTCACTCCGAACGTAGTTTTATGATGATTCACTTATTTGTTCACAGTCTGATTATTCTCTTGTTTATCCAATCAAGTATCAATATCTACAATCTACGACGAGTTAAACTGCATATTATAATTTCTGTTATATTCTCTTCAAAAAATGAAGTACTGAAGGCGAAACAAATTGTACAGATCGCACTTCCCACTAGTTACAATCTGAATTTCAGGAACAGTAACCATTAAGGGTCGAATGTCACTCACATCCCTTCTCGTTCCGGAACAAGCTTCCGTTATAGAATTCCACAATCTGTCTGAAACCACAAAAATTCAAGCACGATAAAATAAATTCTCAAATCATTCAACTCCATGTTTACATGATTATTGTTCCAAGTTCGCATCTGTTCCGAAGTTACGTAAAACTTCAGTAAACCTCATAAACAAAGTTCAGAAAATGCGACTCGAATTGCTTATTTTGTACATACTCATGTTACACTTGGCATCCCTTCATTCACAATAATCATATGAATCATCATACAATATGATAAGCCAATTAAACAATTCCTCACCTATTAATTCAAGCGCACCTCTCTAACGAACAAAGATGTTGACCTATCGCCATTTCATTAACTACTCTCCCACATTGTCATCCTACCTTATCATTCTGTTACAAACATGAACTCCACTTTTAACAACCCTACTCAATATTCATTTCCTCATTAGATGATAAGCCAACAATTCTCCCATATTTATAGTTTGCCAAACACAAAAAACCACTTGAATATTAACCTAGCTTTACCGCACAGACCTCCAACAAATCTCCATGATCATGCCGACCAGACAACAGAGATAACAACATGCCCACTTCACACGTATATTTACCCACTTCCTGATAAACCCATGTCATTAATCTTCCTCCTACTTCCGAGTTTAAGTTAAATATTTACACCTTCTTTATTATTGTTTTTGTCCGAAGAATTCCCACACAATGAAAGCCCCGAGAAGACAATGAAAGGACAAAGAATTCTTACCGTTCTCCGTGTCTCACTGAAACTAGTGTGTGTGTGTGTAACAATGGGCGAGGGGGTAGCAAAACCGCGTGGACGTTGAAGTCGCCGTTGTGTCCAACTGGACTTAATTGCGAAAGAATAAGACGGTGAAACTGACGGAGGAGATAAGATGCGCTCTTCGTGTGGCTTTTGTGTGTGTTTGTGCGAGTGAGAAGTGTCGACGGCGGCGCACGGAGCCTGGATGGACAGCTGCGGTCCTTCGTGAGGGAGAGAGGCGGATGGGGCTGCACGGGTGGCTGGCTGCGAGGATCCTCCACTGCCTCCTGGACACACAGATGATGGCAATGATGGCATTGGGCTGGGAATTGGGATTTTTGGGATGCATGCAGCAGCAGCAGTCAAGACGAAGGGATATTTTACATGGATGGAGAGAGAGAGGCTTCTTCTCAGAGGGATCGTCCTCATCCATAATCCATGGAGAAAGGGGTATCGTATGGGTATATTGGTGATCATCACACTGCTCCAAGAAGACCAAGAGGATTGCACAAAAACAAGGCTATGAGAGTTTATCATGAGAGGTTAGCATGAACAAGAGATAAGGAATGCGTGAATGATGTGTGTTTGATGTAATAGTTTAGTCAATTAATAATTTCCATGCATGAGGAGAGCTGAGAAGAGGCTGGAGGATGTTCAGGGAGGATAAAGAATGCTAACAAGGGAGTTAGCACTTTATGCAGTTTATGCATACACAAAATAGAAGGTTGATGTTTTTGTGTATATATTGTAAGT
>JAQGAD010003086.1:0-11288 GCA_034696625.1 Isotomurus palustris
GGAATATCAATTGTTGTTTTATTGATTGAGAACAAAAACATTGTTTACTATAAGGCTCTGGCTGTGCTCTTTAAACTCACGCAGCTGTATCGTAAATCTAGACACGCATTACACTTGTCGCTTTCTAAGTAGCTCTTAATTTTCCAGGTTATTTTTTCAATATGTGTCATAAAAATGCTTTCAAACACAAATAAACTGCAAATGCCTTCAACTGCGTCAGCACTAAGAATGGAACCTTGTTCGACGCTTACGCTAGTCTTGAATAGTTTTTTTTTTCTTAGGTATTTTCCAAAATCGCTTTCTTTTTTTAACACAATAAAATGTTTTCCGAAGTATTATTCTTTACCATTGTAATATCGGTCTGTATTTTTTTACACTGATTTTCTCATTAATTACCTTAAAAAATAAACACCAAAAGTTTTTGTTACAAAGACAAAGCGATGTTAGCAAATCGTAAAAATTTGTAAAAAGATTAAAATTTTAAAGCTGTTAGAAAAAACCTTGCTTAGCATAAAGATTTTGTAAAATCAGCAATAAAGTTTCTAAAACTCAGTATGGAGAAATCAAATTTCAAACAACTGTTTGAAAGTGGCTGTTCATTAGTGTTCATGCATGTGAAAAAATACGTGTTTGAATACTGGCAGACTTCTACGTCAGCCTGAAGTCCATAATATGGTAATTTATGTCGAATTGAGTTAACACAATAATTTAACACAAACGTGTGTACTTAAGTGGGAATCAATGTACTAGACCCAATGTCATTGAGATTAAGGCGGTAGAAAACTAAAGAAAACGCTCTTTTATTCCCCCTGTAGTAGAATCGAATTGATAAGTACTAAAGTAAAAATACGAAACAATTGCCAAAACACCGATTTTTGTGTCTCGGGCTGGAGAATTTGTCAATTTGTAGGATTTTTTTAAGGTCACTTGCTATCGGAGGAAAATTGGCTTACAAAAGGTCTTGTGCAAAAGTTGCTTTTATACTAGCAGGTTTTTAGGATGCGAAAGTACAGCAGTAAGCGCAAGAGATGATAAAGTGCAATACAATTTGAAAGATAAAATCTCTGTCAACATAAACTGAAATAGCATACATCAGCTTGCATTTTCTATTCTTCATTGATTTAAGTTTATTGATTGATTTATTTATTTCATTGATAATACCCATCTGAACAATTACTATGGATCGAATAGTGAACCAAGTCAATTAAAACTGAAAATTATTGAGAATCAAGGTAACAGTTTGTAAGCAGAAATAAATATTAATTAAAGCATCCGCAGTAGAATCCCGGACGAGTCTCTCCTGGATATGTGGCCACAGGTGTGACTCCATTGATGCATCTTCCCGATTTCAATCCATGAGCAAACGAGCAGTCCGTCTGGCACCCAAGACTCTCACTCTGCGGGATTTCATCGTCATTCTGAGGAACACATCTCTGGTATTGGGAAATCCCGTCCCTCAGCAGCGTCTTAATGGCCAGGTCGATTGTTTTGTCTGTAATTCAATGATAGCTTTGTTATTTTTACAACCACTGTGTCTAATTAAATTACAATTTCTGGTACATAATTATTACCTGTTTCAGCATTCCCAGTTATAATTCCACACCTGCCAACAACATCTGTGAAATCGGATCCTACAGTTGGAGGACTTTCGTTGCATAAGCAGATTCCCAACCTGTCAGTATTCTCGGTTGTTCCACAAGTCCCTCCGAATTTGTTGTGGACAAATGTGCAGTCGTTTGAACAGAACATACACGCGAGGTTTCCAACGATTCCTGTTCGAGGACAGATTTGTTGGATTGGCCAGTACAAAGCAGTCAAGTCCAAAATTCCTCCTCCTGGAAGTGTCACTTTGACAGGATTTATGGAGGAAATGTTGAAGTTGGTATCAGTTGTAGTCACACTGTTAATGAGGGATGAGACTTCTAGCAGCAACTGGTTGGCATTCTGAACCTCAGGCAGAATTGGTAATAATCCAAGAAGACTTCCTCCCTCAGATAGAGATCCAGTTACCAGGACAACCAGACACGCCCACAGAGAAATAAAACCCATTTCTACACAAGAAATAAAATTGAAATGAAGGATGGAGCAATGTGATTTGTACGAGAGCGAAGTTGAGACTGAGATTCGTTGTTGGAAGTTATTTGCTTAAATTGCTGAGTTGCAGGAAGAGTTCAAGTGGGATTAGTTTTATTGCCTTTTAAACGACAAAGTCCAAATATATTTGGTGACTTTATTCACACATTAATGCACAGAGTTGAAACTGTTGCGTGGATTTTTATGTAGCCTGTATTAGTAGCAAAAATTGATTATCTTACACAACACAACCAAAAAGTCGAATTGCGAAATAAATGGTTTAAAACTGAGGTATAATTATACAGCAAGTACTTAGAATGGCACATAAGACAGGGTTTAACATTCAGAAAGGTTTCATGAATACGAATAATCGAATCATGGCAGTGGGTTGTCGTTTTTTTGCAGATAGTTCAGATTGATTTTACACGCATGTTTCATGTGCGTGGTCACGTACACATTCTACACGTACAAGGATAATAAGTATTTAAAATTTAAATCAACTGTATGCTATAATTATATCTCTTCATATATTACACATAGATACACGGATTGCAATCGATGTTAACTAGTGGTTCGTTCCTATAATAATGACTGAAAAAGAGTAAAGATTAGAAACTAAAAGAAAAGCACCAGAAACATAAACATGAATAAAGTCCATCGTCAAACAGACCGACTGCTTTCTTGTTACTGAGCCAGCTTATCAGCATTTGACTCGTGTCACCAGAAAAAACCAACTAAACTAGCTGCCTGACGAATAAAAAGGTTCGCTGTTGAAACTGTGTGTGAACGAAAGCATTTATTATTCCGTGAACAGAGGCGTAAGACGTCATTTAAAGATAAACATTAATGTTAAGAGTGAAGAAATATATTTTTCCTTAAGATGCTTGATTCGTAAAACTAGCTTCTTCACAAATAACTTGAAATAAATTATTTGTTTTGTTTCCCTGAGCGAATTTAAAATAAATGTGTTTAGAGTTGTGAGTTGGGTTTGCGTGTTACTTGAATGGCATATCCTCCACTTACAACCTTACACTTTGCACTTATAAAAGCTGGTTTCATGTTTAATCACGATCCATATCACGAGGCAACATTGGAAGGATTCATTGTTGATTCATAATTATTGTAATTTACTCAACTGCAGATAGATCACTCTACAATATGGAGAAAGTCTGTCTTGTTTACGTAATTACGTGTTTTAGTTTTAACAAATAAACTAAAATCAAGCACTAGGAAAAACAATAATTTGTTCTTTATATGAGTAGTGATTTTGGATTTAATCACATAAGCATGTTTTCTCTTGTTGACCAATAAACACTGCGTTTTGAAATTGCCAAATAATTTGCAAGTCCAAAATTTAGTAATTAGCAACTCTTGAAGTTACTTATATATTTGATATTCGTAAAATGGCAAAAAGTACACGTCAAGAATATTTAAGGCTCGGAGGGTTTGGATCCGTTCTAAAATTAGTGTGTGAATTGAAGAAGGTCCAAATTATGAGTTTTAAATAATTTTGAACTTACAGAACAAATAGCCTGTATCTAAATAAGAGTCATTCAGAAGTCGTTGCGGATTGGTCACTTTTATAAATCAGGTACAGATTAAACAACTGATTTGGCGAGTGACGCTTCAGATTTTTTAAATAAATAAGTGAATCAAAATATGACTATCAGCATGAATAAACTTTTTTGCAACAATTCCGGATAGGAAAACGTGATAAAGTAAATTAAAAGTAGTTTAGTTTATGTAAATCAAACCAGTTATTATGTTCGCTCACAAAATTGAATGACCAAAGGGAGTTGCTTCATAACATTATTAACTATTATTACCATTACAAATTATAAACCGATTGTTGTGGTTTCCAACTGGGGCAAAACTTTTAATGTTTACAGCTTAATTAATGTCGTATGCTTTTGTCCCAGTTGGAATTTGTAGGAATTTGGTGATTTGTGTTTCATGCATGGTGAAATAGAGGTTTAATTATACCTGATTCATAATTGGTATGTAATTTTCTTCGTCTCATATGTGTTCACTTGAGTCAAAGTAATATTTGTGGCCTTGACGTCACCGTGCCGCTTAGTAAGGAACGCTTAAAAGAAGTGTAGTGAGAAAAGAAAGTAACTGATGAAAATAAATGATAATAGAGTGTCGCTGAAACGTGAAAAATGGCTTACCTATATTCAGTTTGATTTCTCTGCATGACCTTAGTTCCTTTGATGCGACAGGATTTTGAAAACTCAATTTTTTTATAGCGAACAGAAACCTTTCAGAATTGGTTGCCATGGAACAAATTAAACTACTTTGTACAAATACAATGCTCGTACAAATCATCGCAGCTACAATTAAGCATAAAGTAGTAATCACAGGGAGGATTTTGCACCACCTAATTACGCCATATAAGCATAAGATTGTTGTCAAAAAGCATGTCAGGTTAGTGAGCGAAATTACAAAGGTCCCAAAAATTAGATTAGCCATACTGACCAGAACCTGCAATTGTTTGTATGTCTTAAATAATTTGAAAATATTTTTGTCCTGAATTTTGTTGCAAGTTTCCTTTTTTGTATATTGATAATCACAAATAAGATTAAGCCAGTAAGAAACGTTTAACGTGCAAATCGCACCTAGACAAATCATGTAAACTACCAGAACTGTGCATTGATAAATGTAGTACATCATTCCCAAAATTATCGGCAAATGTTGAAGTAGAAGCTGAATTTCGACGCCCATGATTTCATGTAGGAAATAACGAAAAGGTTCTTTCTCTTCAATGACAAAAACTGCTGTCCATAAAGGAGGGACCATTAAGGACCCAATGCAAATAGACGAAATCAGGAACTCGAGGAGTAAGCTTTCATTATCACAGTCAGGAAAGAACTTCGAGATTATTTTAGGGCGTGCCTGGGATTTCAGCCTGCTTTTAAGCGCAGTCCTCCATGTCTCTACAAAAGGATAACTTCAGTTGGTTACAAAACAAACGAATCCTGCAGCTTACCTTTGTATTTTGAATCCAGCTGAATCAATTCATTTACTAGATTGCAATGAAAATCCCTTTTACCAAAAATGGAAGTCAGGATCGAGATTACAGCCAAGCCCAACGCTGCATAAAATAACTTTCCAAGAAAGACTATAAGCCTCAAGTTTCTTTTCCAAATTTGAGCAACCAGTTGAGATGTAAAAGCCGAGAAAATAATGAATTCATACACCCCGAAAAATATCCACCATAAGTAAAGTGGAGATTTTGTTCTGGTCAGCTTGCATTTTGGATTCTTGAAGCTCCACTCAAATGGACTTTGGAGTGTTAAGTGCCAAGTTTCTATGCGAAAACCCAACATAAGTTGAGTACGTTTTGTAATCATACTTGTTACCACTCGTCAAAAAAACTTTCAATCTTTTAGCACAGTTAATCAGTTAATTCAGTTAAATATGGGAAAGTTTCCTTGTTGTTATTTCGAGATTAATATTGTGCTCTGATGTATTATTTTTCGTTTAAAAATTCAGCTTCTCGTTTAGTTGCTCACAACGGCACTACAGCCTAAGAAATGTTTGTTTCCCAAACAAACTAAAAACTTTTACATTTAGTATAATGCGTTATGTGAATATCGATGAATGAATACGCCACAGCTATTTTGACCCAACATTTCAAACACACTAAAAACAAGGACCCACTTTGGTTTCCTTTGAGTTGACAAATTAGGTCTTCAAAGCTCCAATTATTTTACTCACAAACCAGCTTTTTACTCTCTAATAAAACAAAAACTCAGGCTGATATTATTGATAAGACCATGAAAATCATTGCTACGGTTAGAAGTCAAAGTACCCTGAATAATGCTTGTTTCTGTCAAAAAGTTAAACCATATGGTTAACGACTTGCCAAAACAGATTATTGTCTGGAGTACATCCGTGCAATTTGCCGAAATTATGATCACGTAATTGTCCGAAACTAACCTTTTAAATATGCATATTGGTAATATTTTGTACGCCGAAATTTTAATACTTTTACTTATTCCAAGTTAAATTAGCCTTGTAATTTTTTACATCATTAGGTTGCCTTTTATGACTACTTATCCAGTAAAAATTGAAGGATTTATAGTAAGAATTCTAACTCACAAGTTCAAATCGATACGTCGATACTGATAACATGCATTTATAGAGCTAAATTGGGTTTCTTATACAATAACGACATTCGATTTCTACAGAGCATATTTACTGAGCTGATAAGTTCTAAGTTATTGTCCTAATGTTGTGATGACTTCAATATTCATCTTGAAAGATAAAATGATTCGGATATCGTTCGCTTTAATTCTACTCTTTTTCGGTTGGATCTTACTGAATTAATTCAACAACCAACAAGGCTTGGTGCTCGTCTAGATATTATCATAACTACGTGACGTGAATGAAAACATCAGGAGGTTCCTTTTAGTTGAGATTTTTTCCGAATTCGATTCAATTTTTATTGAGAAACACGTGAAACTTCTGCCTATGGAATTCACACTGATTAAATAATTGGCTGCATCACAATTCAAGCATGTTCATGGCGAGGAGGTTTAGGGTCCGCAATGAACACAGTGTGTGATTACTTGACGGAAAGAATATAAAGGTAAAAGTATGAGTTTTAAATGAATATGAACATGTACTGAAAAAATTCAGAACAATGTTTTTCATTATTAGAATAAAAGAGTGTACCTAGAAGTTTCAGGTACCCGGACATTTCATCCCCCACAGTTAATCCCCGTCACAAAACATCCCCTCACATTTAATCATCCCACAGTTAATCCCCGTCACAAAACATCCCCTCACATTTAATCCCCGTCCCAATTTATCCCAAACATTTCACACCTATCTACTCATAACTTGTAATACGACTGAATGTTTAGTCAACTACTATTAAATCCGCTACTTAAAATTAAATTTTAAGGAATTACAAAAGAAAGCAAAATTCCAAACCAGCGTTTTAAAATGTGTTTAAAATTGATTGTGTAAAGTCGAATTTAAATATCTCTCAATCCTTTTATTTCTTACCTAATTATTGAATTTTTCAGATCGGTTTCGGTTTTTTTTATAAACAGTATAAAGATTTTTATAGATAATTATCGGATGCACCAGCTATTTAATAAAAAAAAACTCCGTCGGTGGTTACAGATTTGAGGCTTTACCTTTGTTCCTTTTGCATCATCCAGGGGAACTGAGTCAAGGGATTTAATAGTACAATTAATTTGCGAGCCATGTTTTTCCTCCCAATTTAAGAAAAAGTTCCTAGAGAATTAAGAAGAGTGTGATTGTTGGGAGTTCGGAAGCGTTGACCTTTTGCATACAGTGCAGTGATATGGCTGACTTCAAACTTGACACTTCTGCTATAAGATTTCTACTGAGTTCCTGCATTTTCTTATTGTTAGATTGTCATTTCTTAAGATTGGACTTAGATTGGTCTTAATGCCAGTTACTGCTACTGTTAGATCAAAATTCCGAAATTTAAAGAATTAAGTTGTATGTTCTTGTGAGCAGACTTACATGGAGTTTCAGAAAAATTCTAATTAAGAGTCGGTCAGGAATTTGTAGGTTACATTTAATTTCGCCATATGGGGAGGACCTGTGTGGGGATTAGACGTGGGGATGATATGTGTATGGGAATGAATTGTGACGGGGATAGAATCAAATAGAATCGAATCCAAGAATCGAAGTTTAATACATTCTCTATAATCAATAAAAGAGGATACACAGAACAACAGGATCATGTAAACAGTAAGCTTTTTAAAGAGTCGGCGAAACAATTACACTATTACATTTGTGTAATGATCATAAGCGATTCTTAATTCATCATTCTTACAAGGCAAGGTGTGTTTATTTGCTTTAATAATGCATACTACATATTTTTATTTAAATATGAATCAGTAGCACAGCATTTATTACGTGAATAATTGTAACTTGGATAAATGCAACAGCGGTTGATTTTTTCACTGTAAATAACACATATTCGAATATCCTTCCATTTGTTTTGTAAGGAGCAACCGCTGCTAATTTCTTTTTGAAGTACTTGACTGTGCACTGTTGAAGGTTTGTTCTAATGAGAGTGTTCGTGTATTGTTGCATAAATGTTATAGATTCCTCATGACTAACGGCTGAGTGTTTAAAGAAAGTTACTACGTTATTCGTAGCCATAAAAAAGCAAAAACGAAAAAACAGCAATTGATGAAAATCAATATATTTGTGCATTTTAATTGATGCAAATCCAGAGGTTACGATCAGAAAGCATGAAAAAGATATTGCCATTAAAACAGTAAAGTCCAAATATTCCTCCACAACCTTTTTAGTAATAATTCCTTGCAGATATACTGTCAGTCTTCTGACGCCCGTGAAAGGATTGCTAAAAGGAACGTGGTTGCGTAAAGTTGTTCCAAATATCTCAAAAAACATGTTAAAAAGTGAGAGAATCGTAAGAGAAAAGAATGCAAGAATTCGACAGGTTTCTAATGCTACGTAAAGATAAATAAGGCATACATACGAATTAGCAAATATGCAGAAATTTGGTCCTGCGTAAACCTCACAATCCCATGATTGGCGCATAAGCAATTTGTAAAGCATTTGGAGAGGATCCACTTGATTCAGCACGGCAAAAGAAACGTAGAGGAAGGGCATAAAGATTGCCAGCACTGCAGATATTATTTGCACATTCCCAATTGAATCCCCTCCAGGGGTTTCATCAGCTAAACATTCAAAATCGTAAGTTAGACAGCAATAATTGGTTTTACCTTGTAATTAAGAAGAAATGATTCCCAAGATGTATTAGGTAGGTAGGTTTAATAATTGGTTTTGTAAATTGTGACTCATGACTTCTGGTGAACTGTAACGGTTAAGTCGCGACCGATTTGGAAAAAAAAGTAATGCAAAAAATTATTATCCAGATCAAACAAATTTGCTGCCCCCTTGACTCAAATACACTAATTAATTGCCGATGTTTATCTAACAGGGCAATCTGATATATTTAAAATCGTAATCTGCGCAGCTCACCAGAAACCAAAATGCAAACACAATTTTAGGTAACCTCCCATTGAATAAATATCCCCAAAACCGTAAAATAAATGTTAGTTATGGATGGTAATTCGTTTAAAAGATTCAGGTCTAACCTGCGTTGATAAGCTTCTCGAATTGTTTAGCTTGGTTGAAAGCTGACACGAGGCTTCTGCCGTTGTAGAATGCAGTACGAGCAAAACAAAAAATGCAAGAAATGCATCCAAAGGAAAATACACAAACAAGAATTTCAAGTGTCGTCAAGTATTCTGAACCAGTAAGTAAAACCGTCAGTAGCATTCCAAAGAAAACTAAACTTCCAAATGGTAAACAGAAGAAAATTGATCCATACCAGGGAAAAGTTCGTAATGTAAGTTTTGGTTCGAAAGATAAATGGGAAGTACAGGGGTGCCAGTGAAAAATAAATGTGGGAACACATTTGTAGCCAGTGAATAATATTCGATAAGCCAACTTTGTCTTCCTCGTGACAATCATATTTTCTGTGCAGCAGTCAAAGAGTTTATTAAGTCTGATAAAACTTCGTCTTGGGCGTTTTGAATTTTTGCAATATTAACTGCAAATAAAGACCCACGGCAGATGTAATGCCTACAAAATGAATTAAATGCTTATAAATTTGCACTGACTAGCTGCTAATTATTCTAATTCTACTTGATACTTCGAATTAATGGGTTTACTCTAATCATTCTTGTTACCAAGTCGAAAAATGCAAAGGTAAGTTTTAATATTTCAACTTTAAAAATGTATCCTGTATAAGGACCTGCTGTGTGCTACTTTCGATGATTTATGAAGCTTAATATGATTCAAATTTGTTTAATCTGTTATGATATTATTTTAACTGTGTCTACAACTTCAAATTAGATGCATTAAAGTCCTGACATTAAAATATGGGTCATGCATTCATTTCCAGGTTTAAATTTTTAAATAAAGTGTCTTCATAAAATTAGACAAGAAGCTTATTAGATATTACGAAGTGGCTTTGCCGCAATCTAACGAGCACTGGACTCTCCAACTGTGCAAATCCCAAGCCTTCAATGCAATAATTTGTAGGTATTTATGGATTGCAGACATATTATTCCGAAGAACACATGATGGTTGAAGGTAAGGTTAATTACAAATAAAACTAATTTGAAATGTTTGAAAGGTATGATATTCGAGTACTTTTTTATTCAAGCAATGTTGGGAATAACCAGTTTACTATCCTTGAACTTCTTTCTGTGCTTGAAATATACTCTGTGATTGGGAAGCACTGAAAGACCGTTTTCAAGGATCATCAAAATTGTACGTAATTTGCTATGAAGCTATTAGTGCAAACATTTTTCTAAATCAGAAATTATATTTGCCCAGCAGTTTATAACATAAAATGGGCTGGGTTGGAAATTGTTCTTGGATATGCAGATGCGATGAGAAAGCAAAGTAGCGGCGTGCCTGCAGGGACTGGGTTTCGACGGGAGGTTTCTTTTGTCGCTGGAAGGCAGGCATGTATTTAGTGGCTTTAATTTAGTGACAACACTTTCAAGTCCATTACTAATAATTTCGCCGTTATTTTTTGCAATATTTATAGAAGAGATGATATTCATAAAGTATGTAAAACCTAAGAGGCCCCTCGTAATAACTAGCTGATCACTGAATGATGACAAATTCACCGCTAAGGAGGAAAAAATGTTGTAATGTGAAAAATATTATTTGGTTGAAATTTGAACGTTGTAACACATGCAATTAAATTTAATCTTGATGTAAGCTAATCATGAGTTAGCTTCATGTTCAAAAGAATTAACAAATCCAAACGAATTTCACATTCTATGGATGCTAACGGAAATAAGGTGTAAACAGATGATTTTAAAGTCAATCCTGTGATTCAGTTGCGTAGAGATAAAACACAATTCCAATAAATTGCTGATAAAATGAAGTACCAATTATATTTAATAGTGCAAGGACAATTGTTTACGGCAGACAAGTGTGATGAATTTAATCAAATCCGTAAAATAGAACATCCTACGTGGAATCCAGAACGAATCTCTCAAGGTTATGTGGCATACATCTTCCCGAGACCGTTCTATGAGCAAGAGTGGAATCCAGCTGACACCCAAGACTCTCACTCTGTGGTATCTCGTTGTCACTTACAATGGAACCTCTTTAATGACTTAAACTAAAACCACACTTTGGTACCACCAACATGTTCCTTAACCCTTAAC
>JAQGAD010003087.1:0-11288 GCA_034696625.1 Isotomurus palustris
ATAACGCATTTTTCATTTTCATTACCCTCCACCACCTACTAAATAATTTCATTAGCGATTTCGTTAAATTCAAATCTCATTTTTTTACTATCTGTACTTACGCTGAGTTTGTTTTGTCCTTCCTTCATTTAGTACCATACATTAAAAATAAATGCAATTACCAAGACCGTGCGTATTTGGTGCTTACGGATTCAATATGAGATTCAAATATAACCTTTTGCTGCGTATGTTGTAAGTAGAGATTAGAGTTATAGTAATTCCGTAGACAGTACCATATGAGATTGTGATGACCACCCCGGTTATTTCTGAGCACATCTTTCTTTTTTATCCTTCTTGGCTTTTTCTACTTGCTTCAGCCACCAGGTTCATCAAGCATTTTAGTGAACACCAGACAAAGTGGGATCAAAAGAAGCCACACAAATTAGAAAGCTTTGGGAATCACTTTCGAGCCAGTTGTAGTCGCAGGCAAAAAACTATGAAACAGAATTCTTTCCCTAATTTAGTGTTCTTTCCTTTTCTATTCAACGGCTGCTTTGGTTCTTGAAACACAATCCACACAATTCTTTCTAAAACTTTCCTTTAAGAATCAGTCTTAACTATTTATCTTATGAGGTCTCGTGTGTATAGTATGTCTATTTCTTTTAGAGTGGTGTGAATTCTGAGTATGAAATAGTAGTCGGAGTTTAATGAAGGATAGTGTGAGGGTGAACTACTTCGGACGTAAGTATGCACATTTTCCATTCTAATTAAGCCCATTCTTCACAAAATGATTAATAATTGACGATGATCCAAAGGAATGAGCTGCAGATGTAGAAGTATTTTTTATTTGGTTAAAAAAAGAGAGCACAGCTTAAGGCAGACACACAGGAGCTTCATCAGGATAAGAAACTTTTGTTAATTGTGTGCTGCACAGGTTCACTGTGAAGTTGGACGGACGGTGTCATTAATGGGTGCTTAATTGTACACTACAGATTCTTGCTAAGGAAATTACTTTTTTGTTCAAATGTATCATCAGCAGTATTCTATTAAGGAATTTTCTTAACACACACCAACCATACGGAAACAGGAGACATATATATTCAGCCAGCTGGCTATATAGCGCATGGTTGGTTGAAATGCGTTCGTATTTACAAATTACAAGAACTCTAAAAGAAGCAGTAACGATCATATTTTTTAAATCATTTAAAAAGTATGATTTAGAAGTTGGAAATTATTACATTTTCAGTCCAGTGAACACTCTTTTAGTACTACAAACATAATTGAAAAGACGGTAGGTGCAAATTTTACGAGAATACATGAAAAAGAGGATTGTGAAAATGTCCATAATCTTGTAGATGCTTGTCCCCGTAATGGACGCAAGACTAGTGTCTCTGCCCAAGTTGTAAATTGAGGTTTTCGGGAGTGGCTGAGGTACATTAAATTTTTTGCAATCGCATAATTAAAAGGTAAAGGTAAAATGAATGGCGTTTTATTCTTTGCTACAAAATTCAGTAAGCGATAAAGTCAACAAGAATAACTCAACCTTAGTGCTTTTGCTTTGTAAGTACGAAATACAAGGATAAAAATATAATAGACATACTCTGACTACTTCTAAAGATCATTTCATAACCTAAGCTTTCAGGTGTAACTTTGACGTAATTCCATGGGTAAGACTAGGAGACACTAACTTCCTAGCGATAAAGCATTTGGGATTAATTAGATAACCTGCATTGTTTGTACTTTTTTTAAAAATTAATGGATGATGATGAGGGATTGTAGATTCTTACCAACATCTTTCACTTGCGTAAACATAAATTATTAGGCTGGCAACTGAACATTCAATCTTCATGAGTATCCAATAATGCCTATCATATCCTATTCTCGACAGAACGTGTGGTCCTAGTTTTTTAACAGTAACGCACACTCGCTCGTTTCAAATGTTCTTGTTAAAGGTTACTTACTTTGTAAGCTTTTCACCAGTTTAGTCAAAGATTAGTTTAGGCACATCATTTATAAATCGTATCACAATATATTCCTCCGCACACGCATTTCAAAGAATCACACAGCGAGCTTAACCGAGTTTTCAAATTAATACGGCCTGTAGCTTTTACTAGCCACTACATTAAACCCTTTGAGATGAGTTGGAGAATAAAAATGTTTTCATCGATAGTCCACGTCCACTGGTCTCACCGAAAGCGTTTGTCAAAATTCAGGAAGGCATCGCTAAATGGAATAATTTTCGTTTGCAAAGAAAAGAATATTTTCCCCGTAACCATACTACGTGGAATATATTTGGATGCGGCACACCAAAAGGAACTTCGATATCAAAATCAAAAGCATCCCGCATGATATGCTTCTCATATCATTTTATATTTTTTAGGTCCGAAAAGAACCAAGTATTTGACGGTGATGGTTACTCTTAAAAGACTTACTAGTTCATATCGAATGGGTTGTTCTTTAAATATCTGTACCTGCTAGGGAGATCTGTGAATCTGTATCGTACGAATCAGAAAGTAATAAGAAGCCGTGTCCTTTTAACACATTAATTCAAGTTCAAGGTATGCATACACTAAAATGCCTTTGAATTCAGTGAGGAAAGGAAGGACCTTTATCCAACCGTATCATCATTTGAGGATGAACCGGAGTAAGGTGTATTGCACAGTAAGAGATGATTGAAAGAAACTCAACGGTACATGATGGGAACGAACGGTAACTCCCATTCTGATATAAAACCATTTATACTCAGCTTCTGAGTTGCTTTGAATAAAAATTGTAGATGAAGGACACCAAATTGTCTCTTCACAATGAGTTGCAGCTAAGGCACAGGAATTGTACTTTTACTTCAACTCGAGAAAGAATGGCGTGTTTCGTAGGATTGCACAAGAATTGATCTTTCTCATAAAAGGGTTGAGACTTGAGACTTGCCATGTTCTGAAATCGTTGGAAGTAAAGATTAGTCTGAAAGCGTATTTGAATTGCAACGAGATATTTGAAGGTAAAGGGACCCAGGGATAGTATTCCTTTACTCAGGAAGACCTTGATGATGAACAAACTTTTTTTATCTTCCATTTGCTTTCCTGTGAATTGAAAACGGACGGTTCGACTGATTTTTTACTGAGTTTGTGAGTTGCTCAAATTGTCTTCCCTTTGAATTGTGAGGGAATCTTGTTGATTCATTTGATGATAAAGTTTAAGGATTTAAAAGTGATCGAATGTGTCGGTTGGATGATTTATGGAAAGAGTTGAATTTCACTCGATCACGCTGTGTTTGCTAAGAAAAGTGAGAGTTCTTTAGAAATTGTGTAGTAGACAACAGAGCATTAAGGAAAGGATTGGGTAAATAAAAAGAATTATGAAGGGCTCTCTTGGAAGATTCGGCTTATCAACCCTTTCCCGTTTCCTCAACCCAGAGCCCTTCACCTTCAAAATCTCTAACCCTTTCGCAATTCGATTGGGCAAGTTGGGCACAAAAAGGCCAAGTTTATATCAAAACTCTGTTTCCCAAAATCATCCTTCTTATCATTAACCCTTTCCCAAGGTTTCCCTTTCACTCTTTTCCACTTCAAGGAGAAAGGGAGACCATAACAGATTCAGCAACCCTTTCCTTACAGAAGCCAAGCCACCGTTTTTTGCTCTTTTTTAGAAGTCTTTAGAACAGGAGATAGCTTTTTTGGTTTAAAGTTTCCAGAAGCAATTTTATTTTTGAAGTCTCTCGTCTTCAGTTTAATGGTTTCTTTACTCGGTAAAAATTGGGCAACATAAAATTTCACGTTACCCAAAATTATTCATTGCTAATCTTCTTACTGAAATGCGTCAATCAGCCAATGAAATACTTTTAATCGACTCCATAAGCTGAAGTTAGGAAACGATGAAAATGTAATTATCACACAACATTAAGTCGCAATACATTGGGGATGCAGATGACGACCAGATCTACGAAATTTCTCACGATAACATTTGAGTGTGTAAATAATAGACACAAGCACAATAAAGTTAGTGTGGCTCAAGCATTTCTGAAGGCATTTAATGGATGGGCTGAGTACTGGAAAACATTGAATGAGTATTTTTAACAATTTGGTAAAAATGGGGAAAACAAATCGTTTCTTCTTGTTTAAATTGGTGGATTTCCTTTGTCCGCATAATTGAAACTATAAGTATCAAGTATCGCCAAGTACCTCATCTCCGACCCTATGGACTCGCCATCCCTTCAGAGGCTGAGAGTGTGCAGATCTATCCTGTGTGCACTAAAGTGTCGTGGTCATAAAACAAGTTCAGTAAAACTCATGAAATCCAGGGGAGCCTGCATAAAAAGTCCCTTTCTCTGAACCAGGCCTACGACAAAAATTCATCTCATTCATCGGTGAGGCACAATCGTTTACCTGTTAGAGTTACGAGTGTGTGACCCTTCTGTAGGGGACACACAGACTTCCTCTGATAGCACCTTTTAGCTTAAAACTTCAATGCGGCTTCGATTACACTTTTCAAAGGAAGTAAAGAGTTCAGGAAGGAAATCATAATTCATCAAAGTCAACCTTGCAAAAAGGAACTGAAATGGATACTTTGTTAAGCTTTTTTAGCATTGTAATAAATACAAAGCAAAATGACTTTCGAAGTTTTTTAAGGCACGCCATGTCTGGTGTATATTGAGAATAGAGGGGTTAACTCTTGCTTACTCTCCAATCAATCATTCACCTCTGCTACCTGTTTTCTAAAATCTCAAAAATATATTGTATTCTTACATAAAATTGAAATTATTGATGATTTGTTGCGCATTTGATGTAACATTTGAGAAGTTGTTGAGGTAAAAAATCAACTGAGATTCTTCCGAAGTTCCCAAGTGTCGCACCCTTTCCTTGCACTCTCACCTCACCTTCTTGCTTTCAGCATAATCGATAATGATAAAAGAAGGATTGCTCAGGACTCAGGACAAGTCATTTTTCATGTTTTACTGACATTTCTAACTCTTTCCTATTTTTTACACGGATGGACAAAAATCCAAGTGATTTGGATTTCGAGTGTGACGAGTACAAGCCCAAATTCGTTGCTACCGTTGATGGCAGAAGAAATCACTTTCAATGTGTTTGTATCTAGTCGTTCAATTCCAATCACACGAACGAGTGGTCAATTCATAAAAGACTGTGATCATCACTCATCCCAGTTGGACGGGCGTCACGAAATCCTCTTTACAGAATTAGGAATCCGGAGAAGATGATGATTTTTTATATTAAAATAAAAAGCATACATGGTTCTGTGTCAAAGGCTTAATCATGAGAAACTCTGAGCATAAAACATTTTGCCCTGATGCCCTCAGTTGTCGAATGAATTTTCAATCTCCCTAAAAAGTTTTCAATAGGACGATCAATCGTGGGTTTAAAATTTAAATCGATTGATTTTAAATAAACCAGAGAGAGAGAGCTGCGTGTTGTCCAAAAAGGACCGTTATAAGTTTGTCATTGTCAGTGTCGTCGTTACTTCTATTCGAGTCTTTAACTAGTTACTCTTCAAAAATTGAAATCCAACTTTAACAATGAATGCATTTGGAATTACACGTCGAGCTCAACTCTGAGAGGTCAATCTTTAAATAGAATCTACAATGCAACATCCACCATAGCCACAATTATTCATTGGGCTTGTGCATTTTTATGCGTCAACATGACAAAACCTTAATCGGATGATTAAATTGAGACCAAATGAGACAAAATGAGCAAATGTCACATCGCATATATTTCATCCTATGCTTTTCCACGTGAATGAGATTTGAGGAATGAATTGAAATTCATCTTAAGAAGCATAAGAGGAAGGAGAAATATTTTTAACCCTAAATGCGCCCATTGTGATTCCTCAACTCATTTGCATAGAATGGGATTCTTGATTGCAATCTACCTAACTCTAAACTCTACCGTAGAACGTAGAAGATAGAGCCCTTTTAGATACACTTTTTTGCTCCACGAATCTAAGCAAGAGTAATGTTAAAAAGTTAAACAAGTGAGTAGAAATTCTCAAGAGCCTAACAAACCATAAGCAAACATGAAATGGACTTTTAAACAATAAAGTAATTTTATACATTCGTTTGACTCACTGAACTCACTCTTACGATGATAACTTCTTATGGTATGTGATCTGAGGATGCTCTAAGCGAGCCTCTTATTCATTTCTCTTCTCTTCTATAGACGATTTTAAAGAAATATACAAATAGCCCACAGACGAAGTAAACCCTGTATAAGAGCGCTTGAGTCAATGACAGTAAATCTCAAAACAAAAATCAATTTGATTCAAGTGAATTAACTCACACACAATGGACAAAATACTTGAGAGGAGAAAAACAACGCTGAAGATCATTCCATTCCAATAAGAGTCATCACTCACTCGTTCTCATATCTTTTCTTTATCTTTTAGTACGGCACATTCTATTATTGGCAATTGATTTTTTATCGCCGAAGTATGCGAACTTAAAGGTGTGCCACGAGCACCGAGGGTAGACTTTCTTCATAAAAACATTCAATCCCATCCATCCAACAAGCTGTACGGAACGTAACCCTCAGCGCTATTCTTATCAGTATACTGTAGCTCCTTAGCTATCATCTTTTTGTATTCAGCATTTTATCTGAATGTGCATGTACGTAGCCTCTTCTTCTGTCACTCATGTGGAGGTAAATTAATGACAATTTACCGTCTAAACTCACATGATTGCTAGCTAAATAAAGGTGATTTAAGTGAGGCCAACCCAAATGGAATACAAATGAATGATTGTAGAATCAAAGGAAGTTATCATTCCTCTCATGAAGTACAATATTTTCGGGCGTATTTGTACGAAATGGCAGAACAATTGGCATTCAAGTCAAAAATCTTGGTTTAATTTCATCTTCTATTGTTAACACGGATTTCTTCATACTCTATCATTATTGCTGTGTAAATGTAAAGGAGGACATAATTCTTCATATCACTTTGAACGAAAACATTTTTGCAACCTACTCACTTATTTCCACACTGCGTCGAATTGTCAATGTAATAGAGTGTCTCTTCTCGCTCTCCAATTTGCCATTCCTACTTAACATTTTATTGAATAAGTGACTTTTATTTCCCCGTGCTTTCGGCGGAGAACACAATGAGAATCGCATGATAAACTAGAAGATGTACATGAACCCGAGTGTATCACTGAAGAATCATTGCGAGGTTTACAGTTTCAAGGATTTAGGGATTCAGAGTAAGATTAATTTGAACAGTCACATATAATCATCATGGTCTGCCTTTGTCTCCACCTCCAGTATCGTACCGCATAGCACAAGCATGCATGCAGTCTTTACGCCGCGTCAAAATGAATTCAACAAGTCCTTCCTCCTTATTACCTTTTACATCCCAACCGAAAGAATGAATCAAACAATGCATACCTAGTTTTCAAAAGAATCGTCTCGCGAGACATTATCATCATCATGATCACTGTGGAACTCTTTTTAGAAAGAAAAGTCCCACATGAATCATAAGATACTGAAATAATGTTTTTCAAAAAGGGAAATAATAAGAATAAATGAGCCAAATGAGTGCCAATTTCGCAGGGCGGATGGGCAGATAGGGCGTTCTTTTTAATGAAAAAATTAAAGTCATATACTTCGTCGTGGTACTTTATTTTGCTCTACATAATGGTGAATACATATCTACTTTCTTTCCTTCACAATAATTCTGTGGGCCTGTATGGTACTTAGTGGTTCCAAACTATACTACACACAAACGCAGTGTATATAGTTCAGCTGTAGAGTTCTTTAGTCGACGGCAGTATGAACTGTTTTTGTGATATTAAGTCATTTCTCGAGAATAACGATGATTGTGGTGTTCAGAGAGAGTCTTTTTGAGAGAATTTCAATTTACTCGTGAAGTGAGACCAACCCACCCATCCATCCGCTCATCTATCACCAAAAATGAACCCCTTCCTTCATCCTTCCACACTTGAAGAAATTCAATGAACACATTTGGAACATCTTCCTCCGTTTATTCCGCTCATTTCCATCTTAAGAATTATTTTTCATATCAAAACCTCTGATCTCCTTAGCTTGTGGGAATTAAGAGGAAATGACTCAAAAGTCTTGACAAAATTTCTCTTAGCTGTTGTGTGTTGATGCTCTATTATAGGGATGAAAACATGTCAAGATAAAAGTAACCGCAAAACTGGAGACAGCAATTGTATCTGGGTTCATAGTTCTTCAAATGTCTTGGCTTCGAATGTTAAAGAGAAGATAAAATGACTAAGAAGGGTAGCACAGAAGGCGTTGGCAGGAAGTGAGAAACACACATTTTCATTATTATTCATTAATTATTTTCTATCCATGTGTGTTCTTCATTTTTACTTGAAGGAGGAAAGTAGTTGTAGTGAACATATGGAAAATGATGGTGATGCATACGATGCATTATATATACGATGCTTCTAACGACGAAACTCCCTTTTTACTGCACTTTTTGTGTACTTCTTCAAATGTGAAAGAAATCTGCCTGCGCTCGTCCCTTTATTCTACTCTTTCCATTGTGTCTGCTAAGACTTTAACCCTTTTTTGTCCGTGAAATCCAAAAGATTTCTCAGTCTCTAGTAGAATTAACTTTTTGTGTTTTTTCTCTTTCATTTTCATCATTGTGTTACAGAAAGGTTTAAAGGCTTAATTTGCCACAATTCATTAAAGACGGATGCTCTAAGAGGCTCTAATGATGATCATCTTGTATATACACGCCTTCTTGATTTCTTGAAACTAATTGATAATGAAATAGGAAACATCGTGTTGCTGGAAGGAAGCAGTGTTGGGTTTTTTGTGAAAAAAACAGTCCACGCTATATATCATATCCACACACAGTGAAACCTTTGTTTCTAATTGTGAAAAGTGTATCTCATTGTTTTTCATCACTCTAAATAGAAATGTAAAAAGTAGCTCGGGAAGGAAATGAGGATGAACAGAAATAAGGCAGCAACTGTAAATTATTTGCTGCCAAAAAATCTTAGAAGAGCACGAGCTCGTTGGATATTCAATCGCCAGAGAGGAACTAAAGAGTATTTGAAATGTCAGATCCACTTAACAAATGAAATGGATTTTGATTTGACAAATGAGAACAAAAGAAAGCCTCAAGAATGTGTAAGCAAAGAAATTCCTTCGAGGAGGAAATACTTGGAGAGTGTTTTTGTACCACAAATCTCCGATTTCCTGTTTTCAAACGGTTGAAGACAAGAAGCAGGTTGGAATCACGATGTTAATGGCTCAGGCCCAAGCGACTAATTCACATTTTGATCATAGTTGAAAGTTGATCAAGAGCCCTAATCACAGAGATAAAATGTTCCAAAGTGTCCTTGAAGCTTTTTGTAATTTGTTATAAATTGAATTTGAATTCTATAACATTTTGATTGCCAGTACTTTCCGCTAGTTTAATCCGAACTCCAAACGTGGAAACAAAACCGAGCCCGTCGGAATTTTTTAAATCGGTGTGTTTGACTACAAATGATTCCAAAGTAAAAACAAAGATAAGATAATAGCTATTCAAAAAGATATAGAGAATTTTCAGAAGTCATTAATTACTCAGAAAGCAATGACTTTAAATCCTTAATTTAAAGCTGTCTTACCACCTTCTTGATCGGAGGAATTAACAAAAGCAAAAACTACAGCCAATCGGTCGATTCACAATCCAATCACAATTGAAAATCCATTTTTAGACGAAGACCATCCTTCTTCTACGAGATATTCACCTCGGCTCGAAAGGAGAAAGACTTTTACCATTAATCTTTACACGATATTGACGAGAAGTAACAAGGAGAGCGTTACTCTCCACGTCCACAGACAGAACAAAATACTCGAGACTATCCTTTTTAATGCAAAAGAACTGTGAGTTGTCAATGAGAAGAATAAACACTTTTTAGACTCTCAGCTTGAATTAACAAGGAAATATAAGTTTGGATGTAAAATATCTTTGTGAATAGAGAGAGAATTCATTTAGCATCATTTTGGCTTCGAGGCAGATTTACGAATTAAGCTTGCAAAGTTCTTAAGATAAACTTAATACATCGCACGTATTCGAAGAAGTAAAAGATGTTCAATCCCAGTCGCAGGTGGATTATGAAGAATGCCCTGCAATATTATTACTAATGTTCAAGTTTTTTCTGCATTTCTTCATTTGGCTTGTGTGGAAGAAGGTGTTTGATATGACTGAATACACGGAGCCATTCATCATCATCGGTCGATCAATTACCTCAAGTTGAGAAGTCGGTGTGTGTTGTCTGTCCATGCATATTGTTGTCTCATCACACTTCCATATTCATACACAAGTCATGTATTTAAAAAAGCAAAAAACACCCCCACCACAAATACCTTCCTCAGGTCCTACACACGTCGCTTATAACAAAAGATATCTCCTATGCATATGTACGCATGCAATGTAGTTAGATTGAGGGGCAAACTTACACCAGTCTAAAATTAGACGTTTATTTACTAAATACCATCCTTCCCTTGATTTGCTTTTGTAATTTTCTAGCCTTCTCCTCGTTCATCGTAGCCACTATAAGAAACTAGAGAGATCATCAGAAGGGATGTTCATTTATTCGTTTTTGTAGAAGGTGAAGAGAAGAGGTAGGAGATGAGCTGTGGATCTCATATCCTTAAATCGCCATTTGCACGCTTCGTGTACATGGTTGAATAGATAATGAGGTAGATATAAGGAGTGGATTGCAGATTACGAATAATGTTTAAGTAGACGTGTGCCTCGACTCGCTCCTCTACCTTCCGTCAAGATGGACAACAATGAAACCGTCTGAAGTCTGCAACCAACCTGAGATCACATCCGATCTACAGTTGAATACATTATTAAAGACTCTATTTTGATACGAAGGGAACAACACACACACGTCAACTGAATTCTTAGTCGCCGTTCGTACATAATTAGTGATGGAGTCAACCTCCTCTCAAGTACAGGCAAAATGCTGCACGAGAGAAAGATCCGTTTTTTTGATACACACTTTATTCTTTCATTCATTGGGCACCAGTCTTCCATCCCTTCAGCTTCCTTTAATTGTCATTATTGCTGACGGTGCTTGATTGGTTTGTTTTACTTAATTTACACCACAATTAAGCCCAAAATTCTGCAAAATTGTGAGTTTCCTTCTAATCTTTTAGCTCCACAAACGAAGAAGAATGTTTAGAGAAAGTTTTGAAAGCTCGAAATGCCCCAAAATGATGAATTGAGTATCAAATATCGTCACCACTAATTAGCTGAAGTTGTGAAGTTTTAAGAGAATGAATGTTCTTGTGAAATGACCTTTGACTGGAACAGTCACTTTCAACTTTGGA
>JAQGAD010003088.1:0-11287 GCA_034696625.1 Isotomurus palustris
GAATAAAATGTCCAGTTTGTGCAAATATCCAGTCTATTCCACTACTCACTGTATCTCGGAGGATTAGCAAAGATATCTTACAATGCTAGTAGAAGCTTTTTTATAGACTTCTGTATAGCAGCGGGATTACTGCGGATTATGTAATAGGGCAAGTGTCAACATATGAGTTTTACTGCACAGGCGACAGCCACAGCTACTTTTTCACTAGTATCCGCTGATTGAAATGGGTGAAGTAGATTCAATATTTCTTAAAACCTTCAAAATACTTCCCGAGTATTTTGACGCTGGTGCTTATGGAAAAGTTTACAAAACCTCAATCAGGGCTCGAATGGGTCCAATAGGACCTTTGCGCGAAGGAGACATCTGTGTCGTAAAAGTGGTCGAATCCTCAGAGTGAGAGCAAATAAATCATTTGGATATCATTCATGGGCCGTATTCATTGTATGCATTTTGCTCATCCTAGAAAGATTCCCATGGACAAAATTAGACAAGAAGCAGAGTACCTACCTGTAACGAGAGCAAACGAGAACATCGTTAGCGTCTTCAATCATTGGATAGAAAAACCAGTAGGGAAACCCGATGGAGTTTTGTTCATCGCAATGGAGTATTGTGATTTGGGGTCATTGGAGAATTACTTATCAAACAAAGACATTCCAAGAAGTTACGAGGATACTATTTTACTTGTGTACCAAATTGCACAAGGACTGCGTTTCCTTCATCAGCGTAGCATTGTTCATCGCGACCTGAAACCTTCTAACGTTTTACTCAAGAGCGATATTTCTAGTCTACAAAAAGGAATAGTAGTTGTAAAGATAGCTGATTTTGGATTAGCAACTGGCAAGGAGCAGCTCCGTGAATCGACTAGTGTCATTGGAACTCCATACTACATAAGTCCAGAGATGGTAAATACTATAAGAAGGTTTTAGTGTAAATACTGTAAATATAATTCGACTCTATTATTAATTCTTTAGATGAGTAGGAAAGGAAACTATACGGAGAAAGTTGACATCTTCGCGATGGGTATAATTTTTTGCCAACTTCTTGTAGATTTGATCTGTGAACACGAAAAAAGTCAACTCATGAGCATTTTCTCAAGCTACATGAATGGAAAAGTAAATTCTTGGCAAGCGTTTGATCCTCTGGAGTATTTTTCAAAGTTCAACTTGGATGATGAAAAGTGTTGGCCGGTAAATAAACTGCTAGCACATAAACTATTATTTGTTCTTTTGTGATCACTCATCTTCAGTCACTATTTTAAACTTCTAGAACATCGAATTGGCAAGTAGAATGGCATCTGCACTTCCAGAAAGCCGCCCAACTGCCGTCAAAATATGTGAAGTTTTACAAAGAGAACATCCTGATATAAATAGTCTAACCATTCCAAGTGAAAAATACATGAAAAATCCAAATGTTTATAGGCAGATTGCCTCCAAAAGACAAATCAGACACGTCAGACCAATTCCCATAAACCGATTGGAAATTCTGACTCATCTAACCCTGAGGAATGTATATTCTACAGATGACGAGCTGATGGAAATGTTAAAGCACACGACCAACCTGGTATCATTAAGTCTTGCAGTCAGATTCACAAATGCTCAACATAATAAAATTGACAACAAGTGGAATGGGATTTCGTTACCACAACTCAGAACATTTCTGTACCATGAATTAATTAGAACTTATCTTTTCCAACAGTTCATTGATGACATGAAACACAACGAAGAACAGTTATACAGCAACATGCTGTTTTTCGGTCCAATTGAACAAATTCTAAATAACAAAATGAGAGTTAAAGTTGAGTATTCATCGTACACACTCATTGACATTGACTTCAAGAACAGCAAGTTTGAATTAGATGGAGTTTGTACAGCCAAACTGTGTCAAATACTCCAAAAAGCTGAATTCCACAGAATTTCGTTAAAAAATTTAATCAACTTACCACGCGATAAATATTACGAATTCGTAAGTCGAGAAAACATATTTTTATATTCCAAAGTGGGAATAGAATGGAATCCCGGCTTTCAGTCAGACTGTGAATCCTTGGAACTCGTAAATTTTCCTTTAAACGACTTACGGGGAGGAGAGATTTTCAGTTATTTTCAGAACCTTCGAGAACTGAAATTCGTCAATGGACTAGACAAAACATCGGCGGAAATTCTTCGAATTAAGAATATCCCAAGAACCATAAGAAGATTGTATTTGGCATATGTAAATCTGGATTTTGCGTCAATGCGAGAAGCAGAAAATGAAGATACTTGGAAATTAGAAGAACTTCATTTTAATGAATGTCACTTCGACAAAGATTTTCCCAATATTTATCTCGAAACTTTCGAAGTTGAAGATCTAATAATCGCACAAGGAAATATGATGAAGAAATATTATGCTCGTCCTCACAAGGATAAGATGTTCATTCCTAACTGTAAATTCATCAGTCAAGTAATGACTACTAACCATTCTACTTGGAAGAGTATGAGGTTCGATGCAATTGACTGGTCGTCGAGTAAAGAAGATGACGAGACTACTAAAGAAACCGTAATGAAAATTAATGAAGCAATGAAACTAGACAGAGTATCCGTAGGTCAACAGAGTTTACAAATGTTAAATCTCAAGGATGGGAATTTACGACTGATAAAATTGACTGAAATCGAAATACAGCATGCTTTCTTGAATACAAAAAATACTGCAAATGAAAGTGACGATGAAGATTTAAGTGATGACGAGGATCAAATAGATGAACAAAACGCCCTTGCAAATCCAGACCCCAATCCTGCAAATGAATGTTACACAATGGTGGTACATCCTGGAATTGGGACTGTGGCTGAACTGGATGACACACTTGAAGAAAATTACTCTTTCAAATCCTCCGAACCAGGGCCATTGCAAGATTTCCGAAGATTTCCACGATCCAAGTCATTAAAGAAGCTAAAAAACGTGCATCTTTTAAGGTGTATTATAAATGGGTCTACATTAGCCAACCTCTTAAGAGCTTGCATTAACCTAGAAACTCTGACGTTAGAGTTAATTCAATTGAGAGAACACATCCGCATTCCAATGGTTTTGCCAAAGTTAACCTCCTACATCTTTCACTTCGACTCAAACGACTCAACCAACTTGGATGATTTGTTTTCTGACATAAAAAAGGTCAAATGGCTTTTTTTCTTCCGAGGCTTCACCTTCATGAAGGGGCTGTGGAAAGCTCAATTGAACGTGAGGATATCAAAAATACGAACTAAATATTTACTAATAGATCACAAGAAAAAGAAATTGCTCATGGAGAATCAAAAAAATGCTGCAGGCATTTTTGAGGAGATTGCTGATTCAGACGATGATATCAAGGCTTTCACCCTCAACCAGTGTTGTTTTACTTCAAGTCTTCTCCCACAGAATGTCACTTATTTGAACTTGCGACTTGTTAAGGATTTACTATTCATGGATGTGTTCAATTCACCCGACAGGTTTCCCAATCTCAAGCATTTACTGTACGAGAGTGAAGGTCGAAGACTCAAACAAAAAGTTGATCTGGAGAAGATTAAGGACTCGTTGAAGTCACTGGAGACTATGTCTCTCTCCGGAATCGTCACCATTATATCTTTGACAAAGTTGAAGCTGAAATCAGTGTGTTTGATGGGAAACATGTACTTCCCAGGTTTTGAAGAACAATACGCTGAGTACTTTGATTCAGAAACCATTAACTTCGTCGGACATGCCTTATACCAACCTTTCTTCAGGACACTTTACCACTTAATCACAAGCCCTAAAACTTCCATCAAGTCAGCAAACTTTATGAGTTTCGCACTGGATTTGAAGGGAACTAGTGGATTCATTTCATCAAGAGTCTTTGGAATAGATAAAACTATTCTTCAGCATGAATTGAAATTTTGTGAAGACTTCCTTCATAGACACGGAATACTTGAAGAAGAATTAAATTTATCGTGGATGTTGGGCTTCAGAGTATTTCGAGATACTAATGGAGAATGGAGAGCCGAACGAACTGAACAGCCTGGTGTTAAAATCCTCAGCATTCAAGATCTTATGCAACAAGAGGATCTAACCGATTATCCTTGAACTAGGAATTAAAGTTTAGGTTTATGAAAATACATAAAGTTGAAATGTAACGCATGTCTAATATTAAACATAAATAACTTGAGTATCAAATTATCGACCAGGTGAACGATAGCTCGACAAATATAAAGCTTCCTTACTTTGCGGACAACATGAGGTGATAAATAACATCCTCCAAAGATTGGTTCTCATTTTTCAGGTTTTCTATTCCAGTCACTGTCCAGTACTGTCCACACTGCCCATGCTGTTATTTTGGAAGTCTCCGTGTCTGTCTTCTCTTCAAAGCCTTAAACTATTCTCTACAATGGTTCATTCTCACTAAAAGCTTCAAAAAGAGTTGAAGAGCGATTGTATCCTCAGACTGGAAAGCTGATCGCAGCAAGACTTCCTAGGAATGAATTCGTCGACCTGAACTGCATTCTTGTAACACACACAGTTTGGAGCAAACCCGTAGCAAAAGCACCCTTTCCAAAAACTGATGAGTGAAGCAGCTCAAGATTTCGAGGAGTCCTTAGAGAAAGCAGCCAAGGCCCACTTCCCCTAAAAACACATCTGGAGCCTGGAATATCTGCAGAATTCCAAAAACGTTTTCGCTTTCACTTCTTGCCTTGTCAAACCCCAGACTATCGAAGTACTTACATGGCATGAAAATGCTTCTGTCATTTCATCAAAACCTTCTTAGAGTTTCTAAACTTCCTACCATTTCGCATGGCATCATATTAATAAAAATGTAATTAAAATTAGCAATCGATCGATCTATTAATTCTTCGATGTCTGCATTAGTCCAATCTTCAACCTTCCCTTAGTGTAGGAGTCAATGGGAAGAGTTGCTTTGTTAGGAGGAGAGGGAAAGTGGCGATGAAAATGATTAAGTGGAGGAGGTCATTCTTCGTGTGTGAAAAGAGAAGACCTTCTCGGAGCATCGACCGTCTCTTCTTTCTTCTCCCTTCCTCCACTCTCGTCAGTTGTGTCCTTCCTTTCCTCCTCGCAACATCCCACTTCGTCCTCCTCCACACCTTTCTCTCCCTTCAAAGGTAAACACCTGCGACTTCCTGCCCCCCCCCCCCCTTCAACTCACCTGAGACGTCGGAGTCAAGTCGGAGCGTCGCTGAAAGGACACTTTTCCCCCTTCTTGAACAGTAAGTAGAGCGTGAGATACATGTGAGTTATTCCGTGGGGACCAAGCAGTTTCGTGCTTTGTTGTGTCCTTCCAATGAGCTCAGTGAGCTCAGTGAGGAACCTAGGCTAGGATATAGACATTAATCCTCTTGTCCCTACTTTGATTTAAGGTCGCTGGAGGAGACGGAGATAATTCGCCTGTTGAGATGGGAAAAACTGGAGAAACGAATGGAGTGGAGGAGTTGCTGGATGCGACTTGCGATGATGTTGGGACTGGAGATCATACGATTATTTTCGAGGAACTTGGGGAAGGTAATTGTTCGAATTCGGAAATATCATTTGCATTAGTACTTGTGATTTAATTCAAGATATCCGATTCATGTTTTCTTTGTTGTTTTTTGCTGCAGAAGGAGAAGAGACGGTGTTGGAAGCTCCTCCAAGTCCTTGTCCCACTGAGGTCATTGACCAGTGGTCCAACTGGAGAGAAGATGAGGCCTTCGCTCCTATTGTCACTCCACGTTCGTCGCCTCCAGGGTCAGTTGCACCCCCTGGCTCTCCCATTTCCACTCCCGATGGATATGCAACTCCAGTTAGTTTTGGAAGTGGGCTTCATGAGTCGATTGTTGGACCTGAAGGAAGTACTGAGAGCGCTTCGTATGGATCTATATTTTATCCGAACGTGGCAAGTAACAATGGGCAGACTGGAGTAGCTGGAGCACAGAACTACATGGCTGGAGGAATTGTTCCTCCCCAAGGCTTCTTCCGTAACATACCTCCTGCAGGTCCTGCATTCATTCCTCTTGAAAGTAACGAAAGACCTTATGTGAATTTGGATACCAATGGAAATGCTCCACCAGCTGGTCCACAACTGGCTCAGTATTATCAGCAGCAGCATCATAATTACACCCCGAATGTCCCACCAGCAACTGGATGGATGCAACATGTTCCTGCTCCAGGTCCAGCAGTGCCTAATTTTGCTCCATTGATTTATGCTGTGCAAGGAAACTTCCCTGCTGGACAAAGTTCCGGAGGAACTATTCTTGGACCAAATGGAGGTGGTTTTGTGGGAACTCCAGCTCAAACTCAGCCTGTAATCTTCGTGCAGCAGCCGATTTTTCCTCAACAACAAGGTGTCTATGGGATGCCTCAACAAGTTATGATTGATCAGTATGGAAATCATGCTAATCCAAGAAGCGCGTGGGACTCATTACTTGCTCAAGGAGGACACAACAGAGTGAAAGACTTGTCAACAACCGATTACTATACAGCTTACGATGGAAGTGGATCGTACGGTGGAGAAAGTGTTTGGAATGGTGGAGTAGCCTCTGAATCAGCAACTTACTATTCATACGGAGCCAGCTATTCAACTAGCGAAGGATCTTCAGTTCAATCTCAATCACTTTCTCCAACTAAATCGGATTATTCATCGACCGATGCAAGTGACACAAGTGGTGCCAGCATCGCCAGCTATAGCAGTATTGCATCTAGCGATCAAAGTTACGCACCTATTGCATGGACTCAGCATCCGACATTTCCTTTGTCGCAAACTCACCTTCCTCAACAGGAGTTTCTAGTAAGACTTGAAATCTGTTATTTTATGATTTGTCCAGCAATATTCCAACTTATTATATTGTTAATATAAAATTGGGATTTGCTTACAGGGCAATGTTGGAATCTTTACTGGAGGTATAAGCGATAGCATGTACCAGTCAAGTAATTTTCCTGTAATTCCGGCTAACTTCCCTGCACCTGATCATTCGCTTCTTCAGGCAGTCTCGTCTCAATTCGATGCACTGAATTTTGCTAGCTCTGCAAACCCGAAAGTATCTTCATCTGCTCATCAAGCCTCTTCGTTAAACGGCAGACATCCCAAAGGTTATACCACAAACTAAAAGAGTCCATTCAATCTGTTAAAATGACGTCAAAATAATTTATCTTTTCCGTGTTTTTTGTGTTAGGAAAGGGATATTTTGTCCGGAACAAGAAGAAAACATCTGCTGAAAAACCAATTGGAATAGCCACTACCCCCACCCCCACCATCACTCCAACTTCGTCGTATGTCGCAGGCTGCGGTAACACTTTCTTGATGAATGGGGCCGAACTTCCATATGTATTGAATATCTGGGAACCTTCAGTTACTGCGATGACGATAAAAATGGCTCCTCCTCAGGGATATCAGTATTATGTTCCTCCGTGTGTAGATGATTGTGACTACTTTGGTGGACAGCTTGCACTGTGGCACTTTAGGATGGTCTATTACTTTAAAAAATTTTCTCCTGACATTTGGAGGCTCCAAGCAGTTCCTGACACCTCTCAAAACATCGTAGATGGATGGTTCAGTTTCGACATCATATCAAAACTTCGATTTTGCTGTAGAGTAAGTGTAGATTTTACAATTGAATATGGAAGATAAGCAAAGTACGATTACATCCATTACAGAAATGTGAAATATTTTAGAACTGCAAGATGCCATGGACCACAAAGAAGGGAAAACTGCAATTTTTTATCAAACGACACTCTGAGAATCGATTTGGCTATGTTTACTTCAAAATGTTCCGTCAAGTTTGCATGAAGCAAGACTGCCCAGACTGGACTCTGCAGAATGCAGCGTGTTACCCAGAAGAAATTGATAGGGTAAGTTACTAACTCACCTTTACATTCTAGTGATAGTTATAATAGCACTAGCAACTAGGTTTTAAGATTAATTGTGACATTGCATTGGCTTACAGGCTGTCAGCAAATTGTGCGAGGTGGTCTCATCTATGTACTATGGCAAGGCTTTGGACCCAAACCTTTTCACTGACTGCCAAAAATCGATTAGGGTCGGTCCTACTGATCTCACTCGCCTGAAGTCTTTAACTACTTCGTAAGCCGATAGTGCTTGCTTTGTTTTTTGTTATTTACGTTCAGCAAAAGGATTTTCGTACTCTAATTCAGAAATCAGATTATCATTCTATTGATTAATCTTTTGAATATTCCCATCTATTTATGTACATTCAACTTTATTCCCGTCTTTTAACGTTCTATAATTTAATGCAGATTATATTTGCAGCCATCACATCCGATATTGAATTCGGTGTCTTCAGTTAATACTATTCTTTAATCGCTGTCAGTTTGTAAGAACCTCCAGCTCATAAAGTCTACAGAAAGTGTAAATTAAAAAAATGCTTAATAAAGGTTGTAAACGATAAATAGTGCAGTAGACTCAGTAGAGGAAGTACCTAACATTACAACAGTTGTGAGTTTGTGATGAAATAGTTTAATAGAGAAATCAAGAAACATTACTTGCGATTATTAAATAGTTTTATATACACTATGCATTGCAATGTACTTACACTGTATTTCATAACTGCGTAAAACAGTAATTACTTTAACCTGTTCATCCTCAAAGGGAGACGACACACATCTGTCAATCTTCATTACGGAGTATAATTGTTAAACCATGAGTGCTTACTCACGAAAGTGCCCTACAGTCTATTTATTAAAATTGTTGATTAAAAATTGAGACACATCTTTCCACCAGACTCATTTTGAACTTACAAACGAGATTATCTAAAGGACATTCAAAATTGATAGTATATTCTACGTGCAGCTTCCAGTAATTTTAAAAGTAATGGAAATGTGTTAATCGTTAATGCTTCTGTGTGTTCTTGTTATTTTTTTGTTTGCATTGTTTGAAGTTCATTTCTTTGAGGAATTGCAGATGAGCTTTAATGTAAGCTACTTAATGGCTAAGTAGTTGTTATAATAGAATCATCGCATTAAATTAAATGAAAATCTTCTTCGTCAACCTATTCACTATTGTTTCCTTTTAATGATAATGCAGCATTCTAATAATACTCTAAAACTCAACTTGTTGTATTCTAGCCATTAAAAAAATTTAGCTTTAAACTTGCAAATGTGGGTCTTGCTTGTTTTATAATCTTGCTACGCTAGTTTCCTCGCGTAACCTTCGTTTACTTTACCAGCAACATCAATCTGACATGCATGTTATAAAATGTGGAAGTCATTTAGCTACATCTGAATTCAATGGAATCATTACATATCTACCTCGTCTCTTCTTTTGCTCGCCAAAATGAGATTAAGTAACACAGGCAAAGTGGTTTTATTTTATACACACGCACTTCTATACTCAGTCAGTTTTTCTGAACGTAGCCTGATATAATTTTTTGACTAAAACTTCAAGTTCAAAGTAATATACTTGTCTTCATTGATTCAACCAGTTTTAATAAATGACTATATTCAATTCATTTCCCCATTCCAACACAGTCAGTAAATGGATTCAATCCTTCTCACATAACAGATGATCTCTGTATCATCTCCATGAAGTCTTGACACTTATTGTCTGTAATAACTACATTAATTTCATCTTACTTGGAACAAGTGCTTTCATTGTAGAACGATGGAGAAATCCCAGGCTCCTCAAGAGCCAAATAAAATACTTAGACTAATACAGAACCACTATGGGTAAGCTAGACTACAAACTCTTCTTACCTTTTAATTTTGAAGCTACTATAATGTAGAAACTAAATTTTGTAGGAATATAAAATGTATAAAATCGGAGGCCCAAGTAGCCTCGGAAGCCTTCCTGTTTCCAGGAATTCCTTACTCCCGATGGTTTTGCATGCCTGCAGCAGTGATTCCTCAGTTCTGCACAGGATCTCTTTACGCTTGGAGCGTATTCAATAAGCCTATAGACATTCAGATTTATGGAGAAGTAACAAACATGACACCAATTACATTTACAATAGCAATAGGCTGCTTAGGATTATCAGCTGCTGTTATGGGTCCATGGCTGGAAAGAAATGGACCAAAGAAAGGATGCCTGCTAGGGTCTTCACTGTTCTTCACCGGAAATCTACTTACTGCGTTGGCCCTCTACATGCAGCAGCTTTGGCTCGTTTTCTTAGGATATGGAGTGGTACTTAATTAATTAATCAACCTACCGAGAAACTAACGCCACCTTGCACGGCTGATTAACCTGTTAAATCACTATGTTATTAATTGCATTCAGATCGGAGGTCTTGGAATCGGACTCTGTTACATTTCTCCTGTCTCTGCACTTCAAAAGTGGTTTCCTGACCGCAGAGGATTGGCCTCTGGGGTTGCTGTGTGTGGTTTTGGAGCTGGATCCATTGCGATGGCAAAAGTGCAAACAGTCTTACTGGGAATATTTGGACTTCCATTGACATTTCTTATCTTAGGATGTTCCTACTTCGTCTGTATGACTTTGTCTGCTTTTGTGCTGAGAACACCTCCTCCGAATTATTCTGTGGGGTCTCTAACAACAATCGGGACAGAAATCGATCTCAAGTCTATATCTACCATAAGCAATATCCCGACATCGCCTGTAGACGCTTCAATAACTGAGAAGGAAGAGGAGTGGACACTTATGGAAGCTCTCATTTCGAAAGACTTCCGCCTAATCTACGTAGCTTTCCTATCCAATATTGTTTTCGGTCTTGTTCTAATCTCCCGAATGTCTAATATGGTAACCGACATATTCGGACAGACTACAGAGGCTGCAACTATCGCTGTTTCCATAAACGGTGGGTTCAACTTAGCAGGACGTCTGCTGTTCTCTGTTTCATCCGATTACATTGGACGGAAGAACTGTTACATAGTAATACTCACAGTGCAGCTCGTAATCCTAATTGCATTCTGCTTCATTACTTGGTCACGGACATATTGGGCCTTTCTCCTGACTATGTGGACCCTCACTGCGTGTTATGGCGCTGGATTCTCCGTCATTCCTGCCTTCTTATGTGATAAATTTGGACCAAGAAATATTGGAGCTTGTCATGGGGTCATCTTAACGGCTTGGTCAATAGCTGGAGTCGTCGGAGGACTAGTTTTCACCGCTGTGTTTAATTCCCTCCTCAGTTCCGGTTATCAATCTAGCGATCCCTTTCCGTACAATGTTAATGCTTGGTGGATTTTGGGTGTTGTAGTTATAGGTTGGATATGCCTAATCTTTGTCAAACCTACAAAGAAAGATGTGATATTTCTTAACATGATAAATCCAAGTTCGTGGTTAAAATAGATTTATTGATTGTATCTTGTGTCACACTATATTTTATCGTTTAGTAGCATTAAACATGTTTGA
>JAQGAD010003089.1:0-11281 GCA_034696625.1 Isotomurus palustris
TGAAGAAAAGAATACTTCTTCCTCTTCCTTTCTTCAGCTTGAGAGGCAGCAGCACCAGCAGTCACAGCAGTCGAGGTGACATAGGAGGGGGCTACGGTGTCTGAACAAGTGAAGTCCCACACCAAGGCCCTCCCTCTCTTCCACGGGACAAGAGTCATCCCATCAGGGCGCTTACCATCGGAGGAGGAGCACCCGGCAGGCTCCCGTAACGACGGAAAGCCGGCTGAGCGGAGGGCGCGGAGTATGACGTCATTAGCGCCCTCATGACGAGAAAGACGACCTGCACTCCTCTTACATGAGAGTCCATGGTGGCCCAGCGCTGACACCTCAGCTCCACAGGGACACTTGTGGGGAACACAGACCTCCGCCCCCAGCCGTAGGGCGGCAGCAACACGAAACTGCTCGTTCCCTAGCAGTGTGCCCAGCTGGGGGGAAGGGAGTGCTTGAAGCCAGGCGCTAGACTTCGGGGCGGTGCAGGCACGGAGGCGAGCCCTGTCTGCATCGCAAGCGGCGGTGGCTTTGAGGTCATCCACCACCCGCGAGATCTCCGGCAAATCCCACGTCTCTTGGAAAGGCCTCCGGTCAGAGGGGGGCAATTCACGGACCCCACCCAGAGTCCACCTCAGTTCGGCTTCCTCCAGGGCGGCGTCATGGGCGAGGAGATCAGGTGGAAGGAGACTCTCCACAAGGGGGAGAACACTGTGGAAGGACGCCAAAAAACACGGCAACGCCACATCCACAGCGTGTCTCACCCCCAACCCCCCTGACCTTACGGGAAGACCCGACTGCCTCCAGCCGTCCGTGGAAAGTGACACGTTGAGGATACCCTCCAGGGCAATCCTCAAAGTGGAGTCGTACGCCTCCAGCTCCAACACCTTCCGCCATGTAGGGGCGCAGCGGAGGAAGTAGATAAGGCGAGGGACGGATATAGACGCCCGAAGAAGGAAGAAGGCGGAGTGAGTGGAGAGAGCGGATAACCGCTCCGAGAGAAACTCCAACTTCTCCGTCTTCGCTTTCACGACGCTGCCAGCAGCGTCGTCGGTGAGCGGGCCGCCCAGCAGGACAGCATTCGACGAGGTGATGACCTGAATCCTAGGGGCGGCCAAACGGAACTGAACGAGGGCTTGGTCCCTGGCCATCGCATCACCCCCAAGGAACCCCACCTCACACTTATCCTCATTGAGGAACAGGCCAACATCCTCCCCCTTCCGCCGGATTACCCCAAACGACTCCAGCACCCTCTCAGGGGAGTCCGCTACCGTCCCGTCGTCGAGGAACCAAACATTCAGTTCCGTTTCCATGGCCTCGACGATGGGGTGGATAACGAGGGCGAACAATGCAGGGCCCAAAGGGTCTCCCTGCTGCACACCGAGGAGCGATGGGATCTTCTCGACCCCAAAATAAAGGTCAGACGGAGCGTCGTAGGCTGATGCCACAAAACGAAAAAACTCGGGAGTGCTAACCTTCACTGCACTGAGGACGGCGTCACGGCGGACCTCATTAAAAGCGTTTCGGAAGTCCACTTTTAGGAAGGCTTTGACGGTGTCGTGACGGGCATTGTAGTAGACACGAGCGGCATGGGCTCCCGCCTCCGCGCCTCCTCTAATTCCCACCCCCAACTGGTGGGGGGTAAAAGATTCTGCGAGGGTTCCATGGATCCTCGCGCAGACAATTTTGGCGGAGAGGCGACGCCATGTGTTCCCCACGGCGATCGGGCGGATTCCTCCCGTCTTCTTTTTCAGGGCCGTAAGGGCAGCTCCGAAGAAAATGGGGCGGAAGGAGGCAGGGACACCTCCTCCCAAAACTAAATCCAGAAAAGCCATGATGGCTTTTCCCAGTTTGTCGCCGTCATCACCCATGAATACCCCGAGGAGGTCCTTCAAAATTTACATAAAGGATTATCTCCTTCAAGATTTCATTTCATAAGGATTCCCCATAAAGTTTCTCGTCATTCACCAAATGCACAACAACAGAACTCAATTCATTGGGACTGACCTTTTATTAAATGAAATTAAAAGTGGATTATGACATTTCTATTTTATAATATGAGAGAGAAAGATAGGATAACTCTTTTCAATAATAATGGGAACCTAAATCACCCTCAATAACCCTCAAATATGAAATAAATCCGTCCTCAGCTCAGAAACAGATGGTACTTTCCATTATCCCCGATGCACATCTTCATATCAATCCCACCACCATCAAAATATCCCTACTTATGCAACTTCACTCCGTTCAAAGTCTCCCGACGTCCCGACACACGCGACAACTACGCCTACCGGCTTTTGTCATTACGAAATGCTTGCTTTCTTTTTCACGCTGCGTTGGGGCCCACACAAAATTTTTATTTTGAGGTTAATTTATTAGTCCAATTGAAATCACCCCTGTTATTGCAATTTGTATATTCTAATGTCTGTGGGTCCCTCAAAATGCATTAGTGCACAGAATGAGGAATTAAAGCCTCTTCCTTGACTCACGAGTCACGATCGGTACAATATGTAAGCCATACAAGCCTTCGAATCAAAGAAATGTGACCCTCGGGTACAACTACGACTGGAATTTGGGATAAAATATGTTTCTCTCTGTTTCATAACCTTACGCACGCATGCAGTATGAATTTAATGTGCGTCATCCGTCTGTCTGTGAATGGAACGCATGGAATGAAAGTCTAAGCTCATTACTGGAGAGTTGCAAGAGTTGCAACAAAAGGAAGGAAGTGCATGAAAAGGCCTGAAGCTGAGGTTTAGCTATTGTCACTCCGATGTAATTAGTTGTTATTCTCAATCAAAATGAGAATGAAGTGTGGACGTGACAAAAAGTGCTTTTAATCTCGTCACACTTCTCCGTTCAGTGTGACAGGGAACATCATTACTTTTACGATCTTTCCTTTCTTCCACGGGTGATTTGATGATTCAACTCGTGTTGTCGTCAACTAGGATGGGGACATGTTAAAAGAGCTAATGCTCGAGGACCCTCGTCACTCAGGGATTTATGTGTGTCCTCGAGATTTCTCTACAGAAATTCTTACGATGTTGGATGTGAAGTAAATCCTATTATTCTCGCAGATACTACCAGACTAACGAAACAGCTAGACATTCTGAGAGCGAGGAACAAAGACGAGATGTGAATTTTAATTAGACACTGAGATGTAAGTCAACACGATGAAGTATCACGTAGTCATATTAGCAACTTATTGCCAGTCCATTTCTCTTACAATCAGCGGATGGACAGAGTCTGCAAGCTCATTGAATTGCAGTGTTTTTATAAATGTATGTTGAATAGTACTTGAGATTCTGCGAAAGAAAAGTTTCAAATGGGGGAGACAAGTTACGGAAAAAACGCCAATGATAACTTGAATCCATTCTTTCATAAATACTTTACCTAGCTTGTGAGTCATGAGTGCTGAATCTTTGTATTGAGTTCATTGTTAAGATTGGAGTGGCAACTCCCCAATCACAAAAGTACATTCACTGTTGCCTGTACTTGCAACAGTGAATGTACTTTTATTCTAATAAAATTGTAAGGTTTAAATCAGCCTACAGAACTTATGTGAGTATAGAACAAAATAACAATATATGCTCATTGATTCACACCTTCCTAAAAATGCACCATCGCAGCATAAAAATCCTTTTGATTTTCCTGTCACTCCCATTATATCAGCATTTCCTCCAGTATTTCATGTCACACTGGCACACGTCGGAAGTGGGACCTCCACTACTTCTCAACCACATCGCCCAAACCAATCTAGCATCTACCAAGAATAGTAGCAGCACGTGCATTTCATTTCCCAATCCTTTCAGAAACTTATTCTACACACTCAAACTTCCCAGTGATAAATGAATCCACATGGATTTCTCACTCTGACAATCCCTTAACTTCCAAGTGAAAATGAAACTTGCTAGAGAAAAACAGTTAAAAAGACAGTAATGAGGAGTCAGACGAAGGAAACACCTAGAAATGACACTTCCCCGCCTTGTAATTCTTGTAAAGTGTTGTACTCTTCTTCTACTACCCGTGTAATGTTAAGTGTGTAAGAAGTAAGAACGCACTATAATAATCCTTCTTCAACTTGTCTTGTTCTCGCCTTTCTCGCCACATCCCGAATCCCTGCTTATTTCCTGTGCCTGCCTTCGTTCCATCTTTCCCTTTCCTCCTTTTTAGACGAGATGATTCCACCTTGTAGCAGGAAATGGAGAGAAATGGTCAATAAATGTCGCATGATCACATTATTTTATCCACGATCAATGAACCATTAAATGTCTGATACAGTATGGACACATCCACCCGCATCCCCATTTAATGTAACAAGCCCTTAGAGTAATAGATTAGAAATCCACTCCGAGTGCCAATGTAATGCTTAAACGTGAACTCGTAATGTTCCGCAGTATCTCTCTTGTCCTTTCACATTAATCTTCCAGACATGAACATTCTGTCGATGCACATTGCACACACACACACACAGAGAGAGTAGAAGCTCTTAACTTTCACCTTGTCATAGAATAACACGAATAAACCTTTCAGCTTACGGTCGACATCGACACGACGGTATGGTGTGAAATTGACTTGGTAAAAGATTCATCCATGTAATGCTTCACATCTATTCCCACCGTGTGACTACAATGTACGAAGAAAATTGCATCTTTGGATTTGTCAGCTGCAATAAAACGCATTCGTTTGGAAACTACAAAGTAAGACACAGGCCGATATCGACATCCAAAATCGACACCACCGCCAACCGTGAAAGTTCAGCGTTCACTTTAGATGTAAAAATTCTTTCGTTTGGGCCATCGGTTGTGTCTTGTGTGTCCTACACGAGTGAATCTTTTTCATGTTCCTCAATGGAGAAAGTTGGATGTAACAACAAGAAGAAAGCTTAGGTCTCTGTGTGTGATAAGAAAAGGAAGGGAGGCACAATTTGGGACCAGTAGAGAAATCTTTACGACATGTACGATAAAGTCATGCGAATTTGGGAGACCAGAAGAAATCATAAAGGGTATTGCTTGCACGTGTGTGTATTAAAATGCTGTTACCCTTGCCACATTACTGGATTTCCCATCTGTGTCCATAATGCTTAGTTGGCTTTCTCTCATCTCCTCTCCAAATAAAACTGGACCAACTTTGGCTCACAAGAGACCCTATAATAATAATATTGGATTGAGTTTGACTTTGTTGGATGAGGAAGTCTGACTGTGTGTAGCGTTGGTACAGTTTTCACCACATTGCATTGACTTTCACGATATCTCGTTACACTAGATCAAAATGCATATTTTATAAAGTTGTAATGGACTTTGCCTTTGACACACACACACTGTACACGGCCAAATATTATACGGAACAAGCCTCGCTCTCTCGTCCTCTTTTTACGGCATCTCCTGTGTCCATCGTTAGCCTTTATAATCCTGGAAGTGCGTAAGTGCGTAAAACTTATTGTGTTCTCTGCACCATGAGAAACAGCCATATTTCCTTGTTAGGCGTATTTTGGTAGTGCCGAAAGAAATGTTGGGACCAGACGCGTGTATAAGCTTTATTTAGTTCCACTCTACCAAAAAGATTATAATTCAAAAGGCTTTCCCTGTTCCTATGAAAAGTCTCATCCGTCCACGTAGAAGTTCCTTACTTTGCCTATAACATCTAATCGTAAGCATGAAATCCACTGTGTGTTTGTGTTCCCGTGAACTTTCCCGTTTCGCTTGTGTGTGTGTGTGTGTGTACGCACAATTCCAATTTTGGTGAAAGCTACTACTCTTCCTTTCGTAGTGTAGCTAGTCAGCTGTGTACTTTGAGTCTTTGAGACTTCTTTGCCTTCGGGATGAACGGAGAAAGTTGAAAAAGTACACGATGCCCAAAGTTTATAAATAGCTATTTGTTGTGCACACGAGGAGTTTGTGTTTCATCTCGAGGCACTTTCCCTATTGTGTGTGTGGTGTGGTGAGAGAAAGTTCACTTTTACTTTATTTCTCTTGATTTACTGGAAACGTACTGGAGTTATGATTATGAGGAGGAGAACAATGAGCTCTTCCAGAATTGCAATAATGAACTGTGCGTGTGGGCAAGAGGAGTTATTAAACCTCCAAGAAATGAAAAATTTCCCTAAATACTATTTCATAACTGGCTGACTTCCCCTTTTGTTTCAGATAAGGAGGAAAGACATCTTCTCGGAAGAGGAAAGCATTTCGGGTAAGCTTGGAGAAATAAAGCAGCTCGAGTTTCGTTCAGTTTTCCATAAGAAAGGCAGCAACTCTGATGTAAAGGAAACGACCATTCAGATGCGAGAGACCATTTCGCCAACCGACCATCATATTTCGATTAAGTGGAAGGAAATGAATTTAAGGATTATCGAAATTCTCCACCATCTCAGCAATCCAGCATCCTCGTCATAATGGAATACTTGTGTCCTCTCAAAGAAAGCAGGCAAATTAAATATTGCTTTAATGATTTCGTCTCGGTTCACTTACTCCTTTGACGGAGGATAAATACACAGCGACATTTCCCTTCAATGGAAACCCACATTTCGTCTTTAAGGGGAAAGCCCCACTCAACAAGGACAATTTACCATTTGGCTACATATCAAATCTAAAATCAAAGCTGAGTTCGCATCGCTTTCTTCCATTTAAAAGAGACCGAGTTGACTTATGACAAACTAAGAGCAGAGAAGAACGAATAAACTGATTTATTTACAAATCGTCAGTCGTCTCGCCATTTCTCGTAACAAAGACAGATCTAGCAATAATGAGCTACTCGATTATACTGCAATTCACAGGGGACTCAAAATCCATTTTGATTTTGGTTTCCTCACATCCTCCTCCTTTCCCTTCCCTAACTCTCCAAGAAACCAATATTGGGTTGTGTTAAATGGCAACCAGAGATTCCCATCTGCCTCATCCTCTCCAGTCAGCTTGTCATTTCAATTTTACATGTGAGAAATAATGCACCGGGTACATTTCTCTCTCCTGTTTTCGTATCATTTCCTTCCTCCTGTGAATCCTACCGTCATTATTACTTATGGGGGACAGTTTTTCTTACTGCGAGAAGAGTGTCTCTTTCCCAAAGTGAGACTTTCTTTAGAGAGATAAAGTGGAACCCCTGCTATGACTGAATGGGATGCACTCACTGATGCACGATCAAAAATGTTCCAGATTCTGTGGTAAGACAAGTGACACCCTTCTGCAGTTCTCCCCGTCTAACTGCATGAAACTTGAAGTTAATAGGACACCCCATCCTGACATTTGACGGGTTCTTTTACCAAGGGACTTACCCTACTCCGTACTCTCGGAGTTCTAGGATAACAATCATTCTTTCAGCTGTCATCCCTAAGAACTTAACTAGGAGTTGCTAATCATACTTTCCACTTAAAAAACTCTACACTAGTCGCTAGCTCTTTTGTGCTTCAAATGCATTTATCATACTTGAACTATGAGTCACCAAAAGACCCTCCTTAACTGGAGGAAGAGTTAAAGAAATGAAATTGATCTTCGCTGCCGTGTTTCACTCAAATAAAGGGAGAAGGAGAGTTACAACCACCGGATTCATGAATGAATGAAACTTTACAATACCAACAGCTTCGACACTACGAACAACGAAGTGTAATTAGTTCTCTCCGTAGCATTCAGGGAGCACGGAAATGGCATCAATCTTCCAAATGGAAATGTAATTAAGTTAATTATTGCTTTCCCTGCTGTGCAACAAAGCACCTCTAGAGGAAATCTTACTTCAGGATGAATTCACACAATAATTTCCATCATCAGCTTTCGTGTGTGAGCGTGAGCTTTATTAGTTCTCTAATGGTTTAGTTTTTAGTACCAAATTGCGTATGCAATTTTTGAGTAATTAGCTGTAATCTGTAGGAGAGAATAGAACAACAGGGTCTACTAAATGTCTGACTGCGTTGAGCATAAGTGATTATGCAAATCAACTTAAAGAACCGTAATTACTGAGGCAGCACAACAGTGTTCTGGATTTTAATCCTCGAATATCTTAGGAAGAATGTTTAATGGTTTCTTCGCAAGGAATTTCGTGACCGTGGCATGCAAAGTGCGTAAAGAGAAAGCTCGCCCATTTAGCGTGAGCTTCCGTAGTATTCCACGCATTTTGATGAACTAACAGAGACGAACCCTTTCATTTCAGCATTTCTTTTATTGCTCAATGTAATTTTAGGCTTTCAAAGTAATTCGGAAATCATTATATGAATCGGAAGTGGAATTATCACGCAATCCACTACTGTTACGAGACTTTATCATGATGAAAAGTTACGAACAGCAGAAACAGAACAGCTTGTGTCCCTAGAGCTCAACTTGTAGAAAAAGAAATGACACAGATCGATGCTCAGCAAGACTTCCGAATTCCTCAGGAGATGCAAGCAAAGCCAGTTTGTGTGTCTGAAGATCGAATGCACAAAATGAAATAAATATCCTTCAAGCTGCCAACCACCACCACCACCACTAGCAAAGAACCAACATTTCAGAAGACGTAGCAAATTTTCCACGAGAGTCTTTAAGAGTTTTGGTCCGTTTTTACTTTCTTCCATCTAAAAACGTGTGGTGTAGAGGGTCAAGCCCCATTTTTCACCTTGAAGGCCTCCCCAACTACAACTGCACTCTCTCCTGCATTTCCTTAAATTCAATAAGCCTCTTACCTTATTCCCTTATCTTATCAACCAGGCCTAACAATCGAATCAATAAAGTTGGTCTCTCCTGCTCCACAATAAGAGTTTTTTGGAGGACAAAGAATGAAAGGGAATTCTGTGTGTGCGGTTCCCAGTCCGTCATTCTTTTCACATAGTTTGGTTTTCTCCAGGAAGCAGTAGAAGAAAGAACTTCTTCCTTTATTATTAGAAGGATAACAATCTTGTACTTCCGTGTAGAGAAGTGGAAGCTGATCGAAAGAAGAGAGAGATTGGCCGAATGATCTCTAGGGTTTCCTCATAAGCACCGTGTCATGCATTCGTACTTTTGGTAGTGACCAAATGATGAGAAATTGGATGGGATCTCTCCAAAGAGTAATAGCCACAGAGAGAAGATGGAAAGCCATTGGAAGCGAGTGAGAAAGCCATTTCTTACCTGCTGCGGGCGAAAGCTTCGTAAGAACACAGAATCGATGCTTCCACTGGAACACGGAAAAGAGCAATTAATTTTTTGTGAGATAAGGGCAATTAGTGGCTATCTACGACTTTAGGAAGAGGATGGGATGGAATAGAAAGTCAAGAGCAGTTGGGGGAAAATACTTCATGCGTGCGTAGAGTATTATTTTTTACTTGACTGCGAAATCATTCTTCCTTGAGGAAGTAAGGAATGATGAAGATGTTCGGGTTAAGAAGATGAAGTCAGGAGGATGGATGAGAGACGAGTGTGTGTGTGTGTAAAATTTGACATACCCTTTTTCCATCTCGGAATTTAGCGAAACCATCCACTATTATTACTTCAGGGGTCTGGAACTCCTCATCAGCACATATTGATGTTTTCGAAGAGGTTGTTGATTCGCTCATTGTGCTGATTTAAGCTTCTTCAAACAGGTCAAAGAGTAATTCTAGAATAAACAAGATTAGCTTTGTTCATTCTAATTGGTTTTATAGAATTTCTTCACATATGACTCGAAGTCTGTACGCAGCATTTTTAATCATGGGATTTTTGAGTATTTCATTCAGATTATTAGTTATCCATGTAGTGTGAGTCGTATGAAAAAGAGCTTCTGAGAGTTATTTTAAACTAATGAAGATATTCAAGTGGACAGAAAACCCATCTCCAAAGTGTCATCACCTTAACTCTCTTTCTCATCTTCTCTTTCCAGTCGATCCTGCTCCGCAGAAAAGCTCATCTTTACTTGACAACTCAACAACTTTGTGTATGATGGAAAAACTAAAAGTTTTTAGCCATCATCTCATCATGTTCGAAGGTGACTTGGCAGTCTTCTATGTAATCGTTATAGTAGTAGGACTTTGTAGTACTAGACCCGCAACAAAACTGATGAAACCTACACAAAAAAATCAATGGCCCTTGCTCTATCTCTTCCCGAGATTTAATCCCCTCACTGTCTGGTGTCGTGAGGTTTTTTTTTCTCTTTTTATCCCCTTGTGAAAAAATTGAATTCCAAGTCCAAGTTCACTGCTTTTTATGATCGTGTCTTTAAAACTTGCGTAACTCACGCATGAAAGAATGCATTGACGCGACAAACGCAGCAATTTCGTCACTTTACACAAAATGCATGAGGTTTGAGTTGCATTGAACATGAAGGGAATCTCATTATACGCCATTTGGAATGAGATAACAATACAAATGACACTAAGGAAAGAGAATACGAGTTTTCTGTGAAAAAGAAAAAGGAGATTTAAAGAACGTTAATGTTCTAAAGTGGATTCTTCATTCTTCCAGTGAACTTTGGGTTGTTTCTTTTTGTTCAAAGTACAAAGTAGTGCTGGAGGAACTGCTCTGTTTAAGAGGTCGTATAAATCTTTATTTCATTTGTCTGCATCAGTTCATATATGGTAGACATGCATAAGATTTAGACAAAGCAAGAAAATCTCATTTTCAACGATCCAATTAAAGCATCAAAGGGATCTAATTACGTAAAACTAACGAAAATTGAGTAGAAAATTCGTCCAGAGATGAAATCTAGAAATCTTGTTTGAAGGTACTAGGAAATCGAAAGTAACTTGACGAGAACAACTTTCTTTAATTGAAAGTACAAACACAAATGGATCTCAGTCCGTCCTTGTCAGTTTTACTATTAGATTGTTGCATTAAGTAATGCACAAAATTTTACATAAGATGAAATTTAACGGAGAAGTAAATAAATTGCTTGCGACGGGTTCAGATAAATGCTCACCTTTCATTCAAGCTTATCTCTGTAAAGTCGAAAACAGCTTCGAGCAATAAATGCAAGAGCGATTAGCAAAGTAGTGAGCAAAACAAACACACAGTTCACGGTCAAGATGAGATCCCGAAGACCACAAGCGGAAAAGTCGGACCAATATCCTTGGCTAGGTCTGCGATAAGGTCGCATTTTCTTAAACGATCCTATGAGTTTAACCTTTCGGAAAAGTCATAATCTTTTCCATTCCAGACTACTGAACATATGCACGAGGAAAATTTTATTGTGAGCGTGAACACTTTAAGTGATTTCCAGTCCTTTATGAGTGCTACTTTCCTTGTTTACGAAACATGAATTAATTTATCTTTTCCTCAAATCAAAATCCAGTTTAAACTTTGGCCAATTATGTTCTTCGTACAATTATTATTTCATAAAATATTTTGATGCATCGAGTTAAGATTTTTAGGAGAAGGTTTCG
>JAQGAD010003090.1:0-11279 GCA_034696625.1 Isotomurus palustris
TGATATAAAAGGGCTTAATTGTATTGTTATTTGACTTCGAGACATTTCATCAGGAAAAGTACCACAGGGAAACCACAAAGTTGTAATAACGGAAACTTCCGGTACCCCAGATGCTACACCGTTGATGAATACGGACGACAGGATGTTTCCGAATTCCGATCCACCTTTCGAAATCTGCGATGACGAATTGATTCTTCTTAATATCAACAGGGAAATGGTGTTACTTGTCCAGTTTAATAGATGAATCATGTCAATATCTTCTGCTAAGTTCATCGTTACTTGATTTCTCAAACAACAACTGTTGAAAACATCTTCAAGACATTTATTTCAATCACACAAATGTAACAATGATCAATTGTCCATTCCCATGCACCGTAATTGCACAGTCGTCATCCAGGATGCGTTCAATATGTAAATTGTGCAGTGGCTTATCCAGAATTAGTGGAAATATACCTACAAATATTTACCCTACTGAGTTTAACAGAATTTAATTCTTAGGGTGATTTTTGTTTGTTGGAAAATTGAAAGAAAAAATGCACATGAACACTAACAACTGTAGTTCTGATTGATTGACACGTATGTTATTTGTTGGCAATTTAAAACTTACTGCCCTAATTACAGACTTGCATAAGTGAATCATCTTCTATTTTCGTACATTTAGTTGGAGTAATTAAATCAGTTCGGAAATAATACATGTAATTTTCGTAAGAGTGAGAATCATTCTTCGTTGGGCAGAATCAAAACTGGAGTGGGTTCAGGAGGAGATGTTCGAGTTGGAGGTCGACTGAAGTCTCCGTTGGAGAGAGGGACGATTGTAACGATGTAATTGCGGGTTTGCCATTCACGCCAGATTTGCAAGTGATACCGAACAGCTATGAAGATCCAAATCTAAGGAATTCAGTAAAGGTTGATTACTGTAATCAATTAACTGAATGAGAAAATGATTTCTTGATAAAACGGACGTAGTAAGCTGTGACAAGGGTTCCAGTGAGACTGAGAAGACCTACGGACGTCCATGTGGAGTTTGAAATGTCTCGGCTTGATCCTCGTGAGTGTGATATGTTCCTGTGTCTATGGGTTTTCTACACAAATCATAAAACAGGTTACCCGTGGCGTTAACAAAGATAAGCAAAAGAATACGATAGGCTTAGAACTGGCATTGTGGAGCTACTTGGTCATCAAATGAAGTGTTTTGGGCACCCAAAATGCACAGCCAAGCAGAAAGTCCAGCGAGGGGAGTCAAGATGAAGAAGCATGCCAAATCGAAGAAGAAATTCCTTGAGACAGAAATGAAATCAATGTTATAGAACAGAACAGGAATTGACAGAGAAAAAATACTTTCAGGTTGTAGAATACCTCGTGTCTGTTGCGGCCATGGGGTTCCGGAGCCACTCGAAGAAGCTTCGAACTCCAGAATACTACAGCAGAATAAGGAATCATAAATCTCTGGAGCTTTTGATATGAATATGAATTGATTTCAGGTGTTGCACCTTCGGAACTCTAACGGAGTTGTACTCTTGTCCGCATATTTCGCAGAGATTCTTCCCCGACTCTCCAAGCCATCGTTCAAGACAAGTTTGATGGACTTTCCCCATAGATCCTTAAAAGTGGATTATCGCTTGGAAGTCAGTATAATTGAACACAATGAACAGTGCATGTATTAATGCCAACCTTTGCAAAGACACGGTTCTAAAAGCTTCTCCTTGCTTGGGGACTCATGGCAAATGCGACAGATATTTTCCATGGACTCATTGCTAATGTTGAGATGGACTATGGTCTCATCTTCGGGTCTCAGAGAACTTGATGACCGCGTTGTTCCCTGGGGATCACTTGCGCTGGGTTTCCCATCAGTCATTTCGACCTGACTGATGGATGGTGGAGAGGAAAGTTCTTGTTTTTTTGTCAAACCCAGAGTGAAACCATTGATTGAATTGATGAAAACTTTGGTGTAGCAGGAAATAAAAAACCTTTTGAAACTCCTGTTATTCATCGCTCATGGATACTTATTACGTGGACTCATTTACTTATTTCATTGTTCAGAACTTTATTTTTATGCACAATTCATCTGTGTCTCCCATCACATAGCTCAAACCAACAACGGTTTAGGGTTTACACTGTTACAACACCCCCTGGATGATTTTAATCATCAACGCACCTTAAACATTCTCTTAAGCCTTTGATACTCTAAGTTAACTTTATCATCGTATGTCGTACATAATTTAACAATGATCAACGAGTTACTCTATTCTTCTTGGCATTAACAGATTTGGAGTTTCTTTTATAAATGTTATTAATATTCATCAATATTAGTACATCAAAATCACAATCATGTTTGTAGTACGATTTACAAAGGCTATTTATGTATTTTCACGCTTTTATTATTAAGAAAATCCTAATTCTAATCTGCAGTGAATCCAGTATGAGATAAAGCGTTTCCCTTCATGTTTTTCCTGTGAGTTAAATTCAATTGCGTTTACCTAATTTTTAGTGTAACACAACAGCATTCATATAATTCCCTATTATTACTGTATCAACTGGCTCATAAGGAATGCAGCACACAAAGGTCTATTTAATCTTAAAAAGGATGATTTTAGGAAAGTATAGATTTGTCACAATTTGTCTTTTGTAAATTAACTGCATTCAATTTCTGCATATTGTGTATTAAAACAGCAACTCCTCCTCCGCCGGTGTTGATGTGAGTTCGATGGAAATAAACACCCACTTAACAGATGCAATTTATCGTAATTCTCTTTGATACAATCTTTAGTGGGAAATAAAGCGCGATGTAAAAGCGATTTGTTAAGAAATGTACGATACATACGATTGACTACCGATTATTAGTGTAAGCCTATGAAAAGAGATTCTTCAGAAATCTCTTCATCGCGATGATGACCTCGTTTACGACTTAATAAATATTTATGTTAACTCTAAAAACAGCCTTAGCCCGATCATCATCAAAATCTTCTTCATATAGAGACACGAGGCAAACCGATCGAGAGATCCTTTCTCGTTGAGAGGGACCGAAAACTTGAGCTTATGATGAATTGTTTATTTTCTTTTATCAATCTCTATACATTAAATAATCCAAAAGGAAGTATTATAAGTTTATAAGTTACTAGAAATGTAAGTTATATAAAACGGTAAACTTGATACACTCGAGATTCTTCGATAAACCATTAGGTAGAAATGTCTCTAATGTTGTACTTGTACAAAATGTAAGATTTTTAAGAAGTGAAAGAGTAAACGTGAATTACGCTGACACTACTAATTTTCAAGTCCCGATGTAGCTCGATTTTTCGATTAAGATTATGTTCAAGGTAATTTAAATAGAAAATGGTAAAATGGTGAATCATATTCAAAAGTAATGCCATATTTAATGTTTCGTTGACTTTTGTGTGTGGGTGTAGGAAGATTCCAAACAAAGCAGAGAAGAAGAATATCGCGCAGTGTACCTCCTCCTAACTACACATTGAAATGAGCCTTGTGTGCAAGTAACGATTACGAATAGTTTAGCTATACTCTAAAACGTGTGGTAACATCGTGACTAATTGTATAATTACAGTAGAACTAGCAATTAACTCGTATTTGTGTAGTAGTAACTCGATTCACATCATTTTAACAAGACAGACAGGCCGAACGAACTCTTGCTCTTGGCTTACAACTATTTCTAGCACGTAGATTACGAGAACAATACAAGAATTCTGTACAAGTAGTAAGCTTCTATATTTTATGCATAAGTCCTGTTCGCAAATACAACCAGCTTTAGTATATATTTATTTACATATACGAACAGACACAGTAGACAAATTGGAACTGCTTATTATTATAATGCAGTATATCTATAATCAGTATATATAGAGTATCATTTCATTACATGTCACGACACAATAATTACATTAGGACATGTAGAATAGGAGGAGACATATTACAATCATCATGAGTTTTGTTCCATAAAAGGAAGCTTTGGAAATTCATGATGATTCAGCACCACAGTGTAGAAATGCCCAATGCGCTTCATGAAATCCGAAACTGGACTACTTGACTAATTCAATAACAGCTTACTCTCTACTGTACATCAAATAAGTTTGAGTGAATGGCTGGTGGACACCAAGAAGCTGTCTTAAATAGAAAACAGAGAGACAAAAAGGGATACTGCAATCAGTATAATGTATAATGCACTGCACACATTAGTAACAGGAACAGTACATTACACAACAAAGCCTGTTCAATTGTAAACGAAGAAAAGCATTGAAATACATTTTTACTACACTGATGTGATCAAACTAGTAATAATGCAATGTTGTAAATTAATTACTAGCAAAAGCTGCGATCAGATAAAATTATTGAATATTTTTCGCTTGAATAAGTAAGTACAACGCATCGTTCAACGTTATTAAATTGGATCTACTTGATAAATATTTAGATGAAAGAGAAAGTTCAGTTCACTCTTCAGGTGTAACTACTCTTGTGTTCACAGTTAGAGACTAGAGGTACTTCATTTTCGACTAGGCCAAAAGTAACTTATTTTTGATAGAACATAAAAGCTCTGAAAGATGAAACGAAAAAGTAGACAATTCCATATTATTTTGATTCCGAGTGATTTATAGAAGGAAATGTAAAGTCACTTATAAAGTCTCCTCAAGTTCCAAAAGTTATTGTGCTTATGAATTTTAATTGGTTCGAGTGTAATGCGTGACATGCGAAGAGAAAGCTGTACATGACAATATTCGACAATATTTTCATAGCGATGCTGCAGTGAGCAGTGCGCATGAAAATATGATGTGTGACACGTTCTGTACAAATATAATTTTATCGTATATGGTTACTTTTAAAAAATAGTGTACAGAATAGCTCAATTCAATGTAGGAAACTAATAAAGCTTCTTGTATATGCTTGTAGATAGGCTGACCATCAATAAGCTGAGACACATACAGAAATTGACAATTTTTTGCTTCTCTGTAAGAAACTTTGATACATCATAGGCAGGCAGTGAACAAGAGACTCTTTTGAATCCTCAATGGAGTCTCTCTCAAACGTACTTAATTAATTATACAGTATTTAATAGTATGACAATATTATTCATGAAATTACACACAAAAGTCCAGATGAGGCGACGACGACAACCTTGAAAAAGTAGATGTGTGAATGTGTGTGTGTTCCACAGGGAGGAGGACTATTAACGACTTTTCCTGAAGCCTGTTTTTCCATCAAACTTTCTTTCTCTCTATTTGACTTCACAGTGGATGAGTATCAGTTGGTGTTGTTTCTTTTGCTGCTGCTGTTTCTGCTGTAAGTTGCCGTTGACGGTATGTTCAGGTGAGTATTTCTCATGTTGGGGTTGGGGTTCACTGAGACATATTGAGGATCATGAGAGTTGCCGAGGCTTATAGAATCTCCGAACCAACTCCATAAGGGTGTACACTTCCCCAAATTCGTTTTTCGAGTCCGTCATGTCTATGAATTGCTCCAGGTTGTTCACTGTCAAAACAAGAGAAACCAATTTTAAGTAATAACTGTTGATTCTGCTCTCTTTCAACTTTCACCAAAACAACATTCGCACATAGAATTTTACAGTTTGCACATCGCCTTTCCCTCTCCTTCTCTCTCTTTCTCTCTTTCTTAACTCCTCAACCGTATCCAATTTTTTGACACACCTACGATGAATTACGATCGCAGCAAGAAGAAAAGTACACAAGTCATCCACTTATTAAGTTTCTTGGAGAAAAGCTTATAAATCTTAAGTGTGTGTACATGTTGTGGCTTGCTTCGCAGTTATCTGAACTGTCTTTAGTAAGCAAAAGCTAACGCATAACGTGACAAAAGTTTACATCGTACTTGTGCATTTCTGTTTAATAATTGAAGTTTCTGATCATGTCGTTTGATGTCAATCATAAAATGAACAAATAGATGAAATAAGTGAAATATGATAGATGTACAAAATATTTGTTATTTGTTTGGCTCTAGTGCGGTGAAACTTTGACTGTGTGTACTACTTGGATTCTTTGTTCAATCATGTATTCCTTGTATCCTAGAGTTATTAGCTACCAGTCTAATTTATCTTTTCTATCATGTTGCTTCCTATATTCTTCTATCACGTTCTCGTTCAATGGTAAAGAGTAATTTGAGCTTAGTTTGCGCATCAAAGTTGACAGGAGAAATAGGGAAAAATGACCTCGCTTTTTGTATCTAAGAGCGTGACATATTCCTCTCACAAAAATGACATGAAGGAGGTGGGAGTAAGAATACCTTTCCTATTATTATAACGTCTTCCATAGGAAATAAAAAGAGCTTTCCTTTAATATTTCGATCAATGTTCTTCTAAAATATTCATGCGAATTGAGAATTGGAAGGTAAAATAATAAGTATGCGAAGCTTATTTCTCGATCAATCTCATAGTATAAATGTACTGTAAGGCTTTTTAAGTTCGTCGCATTCATTTCGTATCAGATGAATTGTCACTCTAGAGTCTAGGACAGCGAGTGACTGAAGAATATAATATACTAAACGAATTATCCCTTCTATAAACATTTATAAGGAAACCGAGTTGAATAAAAGCAATTAGATTACCGGAGTATTTAAAAAGCGCAAGCTGACATTTCTCATATGGAAAAAGGACCTTGTGAAAGTCTTTAAAACTGACTAAAAACTTTTTCTGACATGCCAAACGACCTTTTCTACGTACCACTTCATCTAAATGCCTAAGAGAATAAAACACCCTGTTGATTTCATGCAAGTAAGAGGCAGACAAGTAAAATTCCGTGATCGATTTTAGTACAAAGGGGAAAACTCATTCGCTAAAACAAGGTTCATGTTGGAACTAAGCTGGCCATCAAAATTAACGATGTCGTGGCGAGTGCAGAAAATGTGTACTTTTCACTGGCAAACTATATACCCATTATTTCAACTAACTACATTTGAATAGCACATGCATAATCCAAGGAGGAATATTACTGTGTGTACACACAGTACAACTGTGTTTTGTTATAGCGTAGAACTTACGAGCTGTCACTTTCATGTGGAAAGTGTTTACTTAGGACAAGGTGAAAAACATGCTTATAACTGCAAACCTCGTTTGCGTAATGTAGAGTAAGAATTCTCACTCTCGAAAACTGTCTCTGTGTGTCAAAAATCTAAGTTGCATTTTATAAACTTCCGAGGGAAAGTAGACTGCAGCAGGTTTAATTAAGTGAAAGTATATTGGCGTGAGACTTGTAGGTAAATTCTGTGTGGTAGTTAGTGCAAATTTTCAGAGTGTAGCTGCATGGTAATAAATAGTGTAAATGAGTTTTCAGTTGAACTCTCATCGTGAAGGTTTTCCCATGACTTCTAAAGTTAAGAGCCACAACCGACCCACCCCATACAAAGTCACTTTCATATTAAGGCAAATGAGTTAAACCAGAGTGAATGCGGATGTTTCTTGCAAGTTTGGAAAAGCTCAGAGAGCCCTAGGGTACGTGAGATGAATTGGGAAATTCATTCCATACATTTTGGCTAGTGAAACTTTCTCTCTACCTCTGTCTCACCTTTAGGGGGATTGAGAATTGATGAGATACTTTTCTCCTATTTACTTCCAATGTATAAATTATGATTCAGTTGGTAAAGGAATAGAAATAAGATTCTTTCGAGAGAGTCTGATGCAGCGAAAGCAAAAATAGGCTGTGATGTTAGAAGATAGTTACGCAGTTGTCTGTCTGTATACTATTGAGTTCTTTTAACAAGTTTACCATACAGTAGTTGTATGGGCTACAGACTGGGCGGTGAATATTTAATGGAATGTACGAGAGAAAGGAGATTAAGTAACTTCAAACAAAACACAGTGAAAGCAGTGAAAGCATATACGTGCTCATCCCAGCATGATTCCAGGAATGTAGATAACTGTTGTATAGACAAGCTGAGGTATTTCAAAAAAGAACAAACCTCCATTGTTGAAGATCGGAGGATAATTAGGCGGAGGTTTGATCCAAGTTCGGTCAGGTTTTAACATATGACTTCGATCCGAGGAGAATAAAGAGATAAATCTGGAAGCAGGGATGATCCGAAAAAATCGGTGGTACTCAGGCTGGAGTATATTTTCCGTTCGAAAGGTTTCCGATACATATCTATGAAAATGGGTTGGGAAAGGGAGGTCTGAGTCCATGTCATACACAACACATCTGTCATCTGGGTGGTAGAATAAGATCACATGGTAATCCTGCCATTCAAAAGAAAAAGTCCAAGCTTAGTATTATGATGAAACTATATGTATTATACGAAACACAACACTCTCAACCAAGCAGCATTAATACAATAATGCACAGTGAATGAATACACACAAACGGAGAGTAGACAGTATATATATAGACATTAAGCGCGTCAACTTTCACCCCTGCACAATACTGCATCACCATCACCGTCAATCAATCAATCCATCATCAACGAAAAATGAACTCCAGTGTGCTCGCGATAATTATTATTATCATAGAAATAACGATGCACTCTACTCTGTAGACTTTCACTTGTCTTTCTTCTATAAGTAGGGAATTCAATTAGTGGATCGTGTGGAAGTCTTTTTCCACACGAAAAGTAGAAAGCGGAAAAGAGGAGGGCACGAAAGTGGGACGCAGAGAGGCAACTCGCACATGGTGATCGTTGTCGTTATAATAAATCTTAACATTTATCTGGAAGAAGAGTACAAGAACAAATTAACACCTCCTTGGCTCTTTCTTGAAAAGACTAGAAGTCTTATTAATTTTAGGCAGTTCTTTCTCTGTACTAATTAACTGAACGAGGGAAGACACACAAGAAGGTGAACATAGTACAAGTAATCAAGTGCAATCGATTTTTTCTCATCATCAAGGAGGATGATGATGAAGTAAATGGAGAAGTGGCGGTGGTGTAGCGATAATATGAGAGAAAGTGTGAAAGACAAAACTTACCCAAAGGGCTAATTTCTCTTCGTTCTTCCCAGCCTTTTGTCTCCACATCGGCACCATACGTTTCTTATTAGAGATGAAAGCCACATGGCAATATTCCAATTCGGAAGGGAAGTCGGACCGGATTTTATCACACAATTTCCATACATTCTCTTCACTGTAAAATCAATAACATGTATTAAGCTATGTATAGTCTATGTATGTCGATGTGTGTGATCATGAAGATCTTGTAGGAGGAAGCAGCACTCTGCACACTAGGCGCTGCACAGCATGCTTTTCCTATTGCTCAGAGATGAAACCTTAGCGGTGATGTTCTCGTAGGAAGTTGTGAGTGAGTCTTGCGGACCTATTTTATTATTATTATGTTCTTGCCCTGCCCTTGTCTATCATCTTTGGGCATGAGATACTTTTCCCTTTTTACAGTCATGTCATCTCATCGTTGAAATCTTTAGTCGTGCTCATCCACGGATCGACAGCACTCAGGAATTCCCTCACACAATGAGCCAATTCGTACGTACTAGCACCCACATATATATGTATATATATATATATATATATGAGGTTGATGAGAGAACTCATTCTGTGCACACAGGACTCACAGTCGTAATATATTATTATGCTACTATACACAGCTTTGATACTCTCGTAAAAATAAAGAAATAAATGAGTTACTGACACACAATGGGAGTGAAACCAATTGCTTAGAGTTTTGTTCGCTAATAAGAAGGCATTGCCAGATGGTGCATAACACTAAAGTTTTCATGTGGGTTAATGTATGTGTGTGTGTGACTTTTTAACAATCAATTTTCTAACTTTTCTTTTCGTCATTTCGTAGAAAAGTAATGAGGAAGCTCGTTCATACTTCAGCTTCATACAACAAACCTAGAATTACTGTTGTGAATTGCTGCATTAGTCATTGTGAATTATGATGTACGTATACGCTGTAATGTACTTGAAACTTGAAAGTATTCAAAGACCACCAACAAGGAAAAACTTTTGTGCTCAAAAGTTAACAACTCTTCAGCTAGTTAGCTTAACAATACACTGACAGATTATGTTTTGGCAACTTCACGAGTAGTTGGTAGTCGTTAAAGAAAAATAATAAATGTCTTCATGAAACTGCATTGAATTTTCTCACCTACCTCGTTGTAGAGTTCTTTTTATAAACTTTCCAGGTCAAGCCCATTTCCGTAGTATAAATAGGCCTGTGAATACCAACGAACAACCTTCCACTTCTTGTGGATATAAAGCAAATAGTGCGAAAAAGTACAGTGAAAGAACAATTTCGTGTAAAACAAGAGTTGGAAGAATCGGTGCTTTCACTGCACACCTACAATAACCTAGAGAGGCAGCACTCTCACTCTGAGGGTATTTGCTTGTTAGCTAAGTAGAAAGACCTGTGAATGCATCTTAAGCCTGACCTACGTGCACTACTGTAATAATCCAGTTGAAACGAGCCGTGATATCAGTTCATATGAAACCCTAACTAAACGTCCTTGGTCTTATCAACTTTCTCCTCTGTGTAAAAAGAAAGTAGAACAGACTCTCTCTCTCGCTCTTCCCTCAGAGTGAGGAAGTTAGTCTAGCTCGACATGATTATTATATTGACCTAAGGCTTAAGGATTTGAGGGTGTACTCAGCATACACACAAATCCATGATTCTCAATCTTCCCAAAGGAAAAATCTGTTTGTTCAAATCACAGGCTTCCTCTGGACATTGGCCTTTATACACTTTGTATGCCAAACTTTTACTTGGTTCTTTGGGAAACTCTCAACCTGTTTTCTATGCAGTGAGCCGATGTTTCAGGGATAAACGCTAAGCTTGTCACATTTGTGTGTGTGTGTGTAGCAGTATAAATAAATGATCCTTGGCCGTGCATTCAGCCCATAAAGATGTTTCAGAAGAAATCCCAGAGTACGTACATACATTGGAACATTGAAAGGTAAGAATCACAGGGTTGTTACGACTTACCAGTAACAAGACGTGTACGTGTAAGTGCATTGCGTCACGGCAGGTAGAATGGACAGAAGTTTGGGCAAGTGTTCCGTTCCTCCTGACTGGTAAACAGTTTGACTTCCGGGCTCATTATTCTTTCCACCGGCACTACTACTACTGCTTGTTGTAGTGGCTCCACTACTATTTCCACTGCCAGAACCTCCGGCATTTGAAGAACTATTATTAGTTGTAGTCGCAGAGGCTCCCATTTTATCTTTACTTCCACTACCACCAACACTACTATTGACCGAGTCCATAATGGTCTTTGTTTTGGTCATACTTTGAGTTTTTTGATTCAACATATCACCACTATTTTCTTGTGATGATGCCCACAGTCCTCGTCAACTGAGATTCGATCACTATGATTATTA
>JAQGAD010003091.1:0-11268 GCA_034696625.1 Isotomurus palustris
TCAGGAACGTTGCAGCAGTATAAATTTTGGTTGTTACTTTGAGGGCGAAATACTTCTTTTCGGTCAATTGTGTGAAACTTTAGTTGGGGTATTTTAATACAGAATCGGTTGATGCAAATTTTAGTCGGTATCATGAGTTGAGTAGGAGTCTCAGACCCCCACTGCGTCAAGAATGTTTACTACGGTTGCTAAGATTTAGGGTCCATGGAGCCTTAAAGACTACCAGAAAGAGACTAGACTTTATACACGGTTTATTGTATGGCAAGCTATATATAAGAAACTTTATCGCGTGTGTAGGAGATCTGCATAAAAATAAACCCATCTCTTCGTAATATGGTATATGGTCATACTTCCTAGAGAAAAGTGTAAAAAACCGAACTACTTTCGCAGTATTAACGATGGAGACATGAAGATGAATTCCAATCCCCGTGAATGTGCATTATGCGGTAGCTGCTAATAGATGTGTGGAGTCTGCAAGTAGTGTCAATAGTGTAAAATAATTATAGTAATGAAATAATTAGCTCTTGCATGTAAAAAATGTAAATACGGCTGTCTGCATGTAAAAAAGTTCATGTGCTTAGAAATAAAATCATGAGAAGAAAGTCGTGTGTGTTCCCTGCTCCTTCTCTCCAACATTTACCATCTCATTGCCGCATGAAATTGCCATTACCCATAGTGAGACCAAGATTAATACAATAAATTCTAACAACTTTTCACAAATCCTCATTTTATTCATTGAAAGATGCTCCTCTACTTACTTTAATAATATTCTTGAAATGATTACACTCTCAAGCTTCAAATTGACGAGAATCATAACAATATTGCGAAGTAATCATTTCTTTATGGGGAAGAGGGTAAGTAGAAGTTGTTTTTAAAAATTGACCATTATTGCCAACAGGTGAATGCGAATAGCTGAGGATGAGACAATAAAATACAACTTTATTGAGGGCAATTTTTACTATTCAGTAGCATCAGATTATCAATATCACTGCACTAAATCTCAATTCACCATAAGGTAATATCATTTGAGAAATTCCCAACAAGTTAACATCATCCAATGCAGATAACAAAATATAAATGACGATCCAATGTGCCAGCGAATAATTGTATAACTTGATATTCTTCCCTTATTTTGCTCGTTTACCAAATGCATGCTTACAACAACGTGTATACTTATTGCATTATTCAATCCGCATGCATAGATCTGTGTAGCAGTGTAGTAAACGCCAGAGTAAAAGCAATCAAAAGACTGACTGTATGTGAGACGAGAGAAGGGAAAAGGATTAATGTTTTTTGTGTAGGATGAATTTTGATTGTGACTGAAGATCATGAGTACAGAGAGATTCGTTGGTCTTCTCGAATGTAGTTATTATTTCGCTAATCATGTTCTTTTCTCGTGACACACAACTTACGGACTCACACTGACAGTAACTAATAAGCTTCTGTTCAGACACACACACACAGCTAAGTGTACAAAGTTTCTAAACACATCCACCACTAATTGCATTCAATTCAATTCATTCATTCCTTAATTGTCATCACATCATTTGAATGCACAGGATTCGCATGAGGAAACGACTCATCCAACGACGTGGCTAAGTACGAGTAAATTACAGTTTAGGATTGAGTTGGCATCATTAGAAAAAGCGATGATGGCATATCTAGTGGCACTACCGATGAGACAAGTAAATTAGATTAAATTGAAAATGTACTTACTCGTGGTGGTGCATGCAACATGGGATGTGATGCATCAATTACTCCCGTAATGTACTTTTTGCAATTTGATTCCTGTTTACAGTGTGCATTGCAGAGGAGCATAAAATGTCATTACAAACAGCTCACCGTTGAATTTACTTTGGTCTCGTAAACTTCAACTGAAGTCGTGATTTCATTCACATGAAATCTATTTAGACTATTTGAGCAGCCACATATGAAACTAATAAACTGTTAAATTGCTAAAAGATAGAAAAGACAGGGTAACTAAATTATAATCCTCTCAAAGGCAAAACACTCCTTGCTAAGCAATGAAAACTCGCCTCGCACAGAGCAATTGCATATATAGAAACAGAAATACAGTCTCAGTGAAACCCTACAGAGAACTTTGAAACTGTAATTGAATTTTGTGCATACAATGCACTCTCACATTAGCACATAATTATAGAAGCCCTTCGTCCTTGTGCTTTGGTGCATATTCTTTTCATCCACTTCATATTCACAGACAGAAGTTGACAGAACAATTTGTAATAATTCAAAATGTTGAATTGCTTTCCTTTATGCGTTTAATATCATTGTGAATTAGGACAAACACAAAGAACAATCTTGCAAGGGTACCTAAGCCATTTTGACTTATCATTTAATGATTTCCTATCTTTACGCTTATATTATAAACAATTTACACAAAATAAATTAAAATGAATCTCGTGTCAGCCTGAGTCAGCAACTGTTGCATGCGATTTTAATAAGTCTATCACAAAGTTAACGTTGCAAAAAGCAATAATAAATTAAGACGCAGCCACAGACCATAATGACATGTACAAGTTTTGACTTGTGGTTGTGTTGTTGCACTGCACGATGATGTTTAATTTGGTTAGAACAATGCTGAGTTCATTCATATTCAGGTTGCAACGCAAACCTCCTTAAGTCCTTATTAAGCGACGAGATAGTGAGGGATTGTGCCGTATATGCATGATTTCGGGTTAAGATAAACTCGAACAAACGCAGCAAGCAACACACACATGGAAAGGTTCACATAAAACTTTATTATGGATGAGTGTAAGGCGTCTCTATAAAAGATAATATATGATAATAACTCATCACTGCAGAAAAGAAAGACCGTGTCCATTTCCATATAAGAACATCCAGTCGACCACCTACGACCTAATTAACTCTTTCAAAAGTAATTGACTCGTACAATCACCCAGACATGCAGAGGAGTCGGAATTTATGTTAAATAAAACGAAACTGTTCAAACAGATTTTGTTACACAGTAAACAATCGTCTATTTATTGTTTTAAAAATCTCTTTATACTCTTTACAATAAAAATCTAGTAAAATGAATTCACATACGGAAAGTAAAATGTAACATCGTAAATCGTCGCGAAAAAGTAAAAAGTAACAGTTTTTTAAAAATGAACATGAACACTGAAAGCCTGTATTAAATTGGTTAATCTTATACGTGTGCTGATTACGAAACTCGCTTATTATCATAATATTTATAATAAATCTCCGACATAATTTACTAGGAATACATTTTATTCACAGGAAGAGATCGATATTCACGAATTTTTGGGTGATATGACTTGTTGGCGATGTTTTTAAACGATTAATAGGCAAGACAACTTTACACAAGACTGGAAAGCAGTAGCAGTACAAAACAACTAAAGAGTTTGTTTTTATCCTAGTTAAATGTCTGTTCAACTAAACATGCAATGTTGCTGTTTGTACTGCAACAGAATCATTTTAAGTTAAAGTTTCTAAATCTTTACAAAATATTAGGCAAGATTTGTTACAACTTTGTAGAGATGTACATTTTTCCTGTAAACTTACTTTGCAATTTTCTGGCGATGCCTTCTTTCTTCAAGAGTAAGACAGAGCTACTTAAATTCTTAGCCTCCCAATATCCTACTTACAACTTAATGTCTTAAGATCTATGTATTTACAATTTTCATAGCTCTTCGCCCGGATAGCTCTCGTCACTCGAGTTTGCAGCTATTGCTAATCCTTACTTAAACTCTACCTCGTAAAAATTCTGTACATACATACATTTTAAGCCACGGCTGTTATAACTGTGGATATTATCATACGCAGTATATAATTGCTAGGTTATCCTACAAACCTTTACAATTCTTTACAATTCAATTCGTACTTTTTCAGCCAAACCTTCTGAAATTGCTTCAAGAAGCAAATTTTCCTTTCCTTCAACCAACTAACCTTTAGATATTAAAGATATCTCTGACTTAACGCAATTCAACAGCACACAAAATGTACTTACTTAATTCTTGATATGCTGGCTAAATATACACATTGCACGATACTTACTTTCACTCATATTTGATCGCATGCTACAAGTACTTTAACTATTCAATATAGGTCTTTGTGCATTATTTACAATGGATGCATAGATAGTTAACCAAAATAAAGCATATAAGAATGCTTTACTCTACATGATGCTACTCTAATTTCTACCCATAATATAAGCCTTAACTTTAAGTAAAGCTAACATACTCAATTTACTCGAAATTAGTGCTAAACATGTTTAGTTCTTCGAAAGGAGCAGCCCCCGTGTGCGGATCGAGCATTTGCAGCATATCTTGCAGTTCTCCGGTGCCTTGAGGATGTCCTGAAGGTCCGGGAGGCTGTTGAGATACATTTTGATTAGCAGCAGACGCGGCCACTACTCCGGAGCCATCCACACCTGCATTTGCATTCTGCCACTGCCACATTCCTGCCAATTAAAAAGTGATTGATCATTTCACCAGTCCCCTTCAATGCGTATAATAATAGTAAATAGGTTTCAGCAAAGATGAAGTACCCTGAGCAGACGTGGGGGGTGGTGGATGATAAGAATTGGCTTGTTGAGGTGGTGGCTGCTGAGGAGCAGCATTGGGAGCCCTCGTTCCTCCAGTGCTGAGTTGTGTGTAGGTAGGTCCACTCGGTGACCTCGAGGGACTCATTTGATTGTACTGCTGGTAACCTTCCGATCCAGACTACACAAGGAAAACCAAAGCCATCATTACAGGATATCATCCCAATCATCACGATTAGAGTAATTGCACAGGGAAACAAGCAACTAGAGAACTAGACGATGATGTAAACCCAAACTGCCTTCTAATACTTCTAAAACTTCTTAAGTCGAAACCACAGAAATCACTGAAGCAAGGAAAACTCATTTCATCCCACCAAAGGGATGTAATTCGAATCATCTCAGGTAAAAGTCTTATTAGGTTGCATCCTCGCATCATATAATTTGTAGGAGAAAAGGTACCACGCACAGTAATAATGAAGCCTTCTCTATAAATCCCTCCAATGCCTTCCGGGTAAACCTGACAAGCTTATATTATGATTTCCTCATCACTCATTACTTTCTTCGCAGTAAAACTAAAACACTAAAAGCCGCTGATTCACATCTTACGAGAGTTTTAGTCAAATCATAAAAAACAGTTCAGAAGTTACGTCAGGCCAGACAGGATTATGAAGAGACAATTGTGAATTCATATTATGATGGACATTAACAAACATGTTTCTTTGCTGTGTAAATACACATCCAAGACGATTTCAACTTTTAAAAGACACACACATCCTTAGAACTCTTTCAAGTGCTTTGTAGCAGTACACTATTAGCATTTAAAATTGGAAGTAAAACGTGAAAAGCTTCGCCATTTATTGCATTGCTCGCACGAGACATGAATTTTAATGAATGGACTTTAATTTTGAATCGTACAGTCCTTCGTCTAACAAAGCCCGTTCATTCATATGCGTGCGTAATTATTTGTACAAAGGGATAGACTGAGTGGGGGTTCTCCGTAAGGAGTCTCTTTAGAAGATCTTACTTGTCTAAGATGTTGTTGAGATGCTTGTTGCTGACTCCAAGCAACTTGTCCAGGAGTAGGAGATGTATTGGCTTTGGTAGTTATGCGGCTTAAAACACTTCCAGGAGATTCGACATTCGACCCCGTCGCATTCGAAGCCGGTTGGGCTGGTGAATTGTAGCTGATGGGAGAACTGCTTTGGCCCTCGTAATTACTATAGCTGCTTGCACTACCTGTTCGCGTACCTGTGGATAAACAAAACGCTTTATATGCTTGTCTTCACTTCAAAACTTCAACTTAAATGTCATGATGAATTATACCCCTCGTCTCTATTTGCACGTAAATTAGTTTACTTTTAATATTCTACTAAAGTTCATTTAAGTCAGAGAGAATGGACAAGCCGTTAAATCTCTAAAAGCAAAAAGTAGACTTCATGTAAAAACGAGTAAGGAATATTGATGTAGGTTAAATTGATATGATGTCCACAGGCTGATTCTTTATTGAATTGAAGGTGCAATTATTATTGAGATTCGCACGTTCGTACAAAAAGAGGTTGATTTATATTGGCAGTGAAACAGATAAATCATCCAGTTTGGGTGAAATAAAAAGAAGAACTTGTTTAGCCGTCGAAGAAGAAGACTTGTCTGTGGTATCACAAATGCTCATGTTGTATGTATAAATGCATCGCATACACACGTATGTATACTTCTTACAACCAAGCAGAAAAATAATAACCAAATGCAAATTACTTTGGATGTGAGACGAGACCATGTGGGGAGGATAGAGAGCATCTCTAGGCGAACGCTGCATGGAATAATCAAGACCGGGCTGAGTTCCTCCAACACCTCCGAAAGCTGGAGGACCAACGGATGCTGCTGTTGTCGTATGATCCCCAGGGTTGTTGTTGTCCCCTGAAGTTCCATCGTGGGAATGGAGAGCCCTTCAAAGAACAAGAATCTCCACTTAACAGATTGTAATCTCATTTAACCCCATGAATACAATCAGACAATCATAATCTTATCTAATCCCCAACTTCATCGTTTTCTACACACATCATTCGTTTAGATTTAACATAAAACCGACAATTCCGTGTCACTCGAAACGTCGAAACCCGACCAGCAGATGAATCACACGAGAGACATTCCCGAAAATCTACCCTTTCAAAGGGTGAGTGGACATTGAAGTGATGTGAGATATAAATCTGTGTACAGGGTCATTTGAGTCATAATGGGACAGGCTGCTCTCCCAGCTGAATTTGATAAGAATCTTGTCACACTCACCAGTTCACCACTACTACACAACTACACTAATGCCATCGCGATGCGATCGCTGATCACCGCCACCCTGAGTCCCTGGCAGTCCTTACAGAAAGACTTTAAGTCTCTCTCTTATTAATAGAAAAATAAGGCTATCCGCAAGAACCTACCGGCTGTTACATGTCAACTCTACTTTAGGAAATAGAATTTACTTTTTACATTCATCTTTGCATGAAAGGGTCTCTCTCTCCACTTCTTGTTTGTCTTTGTAAACGCCGGACGGACATGCGATGCTCTAAACACGCAAGGAAATTCCTCAAAGGGAACTCTTATTATTTTGTCTCATTTGATTATTTTTAATGCTCCCTTCGCTCCTCCCTTATCAAGTTGGGTAATCTATAAAAAAGAGAAATTCAATTAAAAATGGCATGCTTACTTTGCAGACGTGTTGGTGCAGACGATATACTCCACATCGTCTGTGTACGGATTGAGAAACGCAAAAGCGGATGTCCGAAGCCACACCCACTCTCGATTTTTTGCTCGACAACGATACATCACTGACATCACCTGGCCCTTCAGCTTCAGCACTGCAAAGCATTAAATTGCTCTCATTAATTCTCTCTGGATACTTAAATCTTAACCTATTTATCATACATAAACAAAAATCCGAGATATCGACTTAACGATTTAAAAATCGAACTAAATCTGGGATTTCAAACTTCTCTCAGCATGTCATGCTCCAGCTGAAGTTAACACTTGCATGCTAGCAAGCTAACTGATGAATTGGTTCGTGTATAGAAAATTCTACACCGTACAACATCAATTAGTGTCAAAATCATAAGTGCGCTTAGCCCACTGCGGTACCCCAATTTGAGGGCGTAAAGACATGAGACTCGCATGAAACTGCATCTGCACGAAATGACACTTGGCTGCATGACAAGACGCACAGACACCTTTAAACTCGAAAGAGAACCCTTGAAATCCCCACGAATGGCACACCTTGCGATATTACCAGGCAAATCTCTTTAACTCGGCACGCGTCATGAGTTCCAGACATGCTAACTACAGTCGCCAGTCTCAACATGCTCAAGAGAGGCCTGTTTACACTTTAATTACAACTGTGTGCACTGCTTTCTATTTACCTTGTTCGAAACTCTCCTTCATATGCGTCTGGTCTTCAGGATGGAAGAAGTCGAAGCAACACTTGCCCAGGAGTTCTTGCGGAGTGTACCCTAGCAGTCCCATGACTCTTTGATCGACAAAAGTAAACTTCCCATCGATGGAATGTCGCGTGATAAATTCAGCTGCGGATTGTGAGCTCGACATATCCGACGTGTTTGGAGCTGAGGTAACTTGGAGTCTTCCGATAGCAACGAGACAACAATGGGAGGAGGAATGAGCGTCAGTTTCATCTCCTCTGTCGCCGCCCATGCTCACCCCAGAGGGAGGCCAGTTCTTAATGTAGCCTGTGCAATGGATGACAGCGTAATTAAGTCCGTCTCTTGAAGGTCCTAAGGTATTCCTTCTTCTCAACCGATTGAGGTGTCCTGCAGTCATCGACTCGTGATGGACATTCCCCACTTTCATACGGCAGATGAAACCTCGTCTCGATCCCATGCAGAGTCTCATTGACGCTGCAAATGAACACAGATTTAAATTAGACTCAATTCCCATGATTTCTTCCCCACGCTTTTTGCCACAGTAAAACTTACATTGGTGTCCTTCTTTCTTCACAGTACCCGTCTTGAGATCCAGAATCCTTCCAGTATTCTGTGGCTCCTGGGTGCTCAGTTGTTCCCTCACTTTATCCACGTCTTCAGGATGGAGATGATCGAAGATACACGACCCGAACCAGTCATTCTGAGCCTGATTGAGGACAGGAGTCACGGAATCGGAAGCGTAGATGATACGTCCCGTGTCACACCCCACGACAAAGAGGAACCCATCGGCAGCCTCGAGGATGAGATGCTTCAATTCCTGATCAGTAAGGAAGGACGGCTTGTAGGTGCCGTCTGGTGCCTGGTTACCTGCTCCTGCCCCATCATCAGTAAAATACACATTTCCACAAAAAAGAGAGTGCTCTCCAAAAGGTTTATGTGTGATATTTAAACGTGCTTAGCTTGAATTAGACTCTTACCACGTAGTGCCTTCATATGAGCCACAGCCATTCGAAGAATCGTTAGCTTATCTGGCTTCCTCGCAAGGGCCGAACATGTCGGAACCATGTCCGACAGTTCCGTAATATACGCGGTCATTTTGTTGCGCCGCCGACGCTCGATCTCGCAGTGATTTTCCCTGCATTAAATTTTAAAAACAATCGACAAAACAATATTTTCGGGCCTGACTAAGGGGGCAAGACCTTCTCAAATAGACTAATACCTGGCGAACCGCTCCTTGTCCTGAATATTCTCGTCGTCCATCCTGGGATACTTGCTGGACGAATTACCACTTAGGTTTGAATTTGTATCCTCGTCGTACCTGTCACAGCAATAAGGAAATAATCATTTACAGATTCCATCAACACAATTAAGATTATCTTCAAAGATATTCAAGTGATGATATCTAAACTCAGATTAAACACAAACAGAAACTAAAGACTAAACAGATCTACACACGTGGAAGTCTTGGTTTTTGGCTGAAGTTTTAATTAGGTCACTCCTAAGTGCGTTTGTTGTTACATCTCCCAACTCTGATTACAATAAACACAGTGCGTACACGCATGAAAGTCGTGCAACTGTTGAGTTTACGCATTCACTATTACTTAATCACGACCTTATTACTTCTGGTAGCACTGACATATCAGAAACAACCAAAACTTACAGAATAAAAACAATTATTTCTTCACTTACGCAAAGCTGCTCTGTCGCTTGTGCACTGTTTTCGGATCCAGACCTGAAAAATATTAAATACAATGGGATCTTTAAAATCTTAAGCTCTCTATTTCCCATCTAACTTCCATTAGAACAACAAAAATGAAATTCAACGTTAAGGTACATCTTAAATGAGCCTCTAAGTAAATGTAAGTGGAACAATAAAACGCACATTTATTATCCTCCGTAGGTGTGCCTAAGCAATTAAAGGTAATTAACTCACCTGAACTATCGTGTGCAGCTGTAGCAGCCATCAGTTCCAGGAAAACTTGAAGTTACTCATTCGACTGACTGTGGAGCTGCACCACTTTTAATTCCCCTATTAACTTAACTCTCCTCTCTCTCTCTCTCTCTCAGATTACAAGGATGACGTAAAAGATTATGCACGAAGGAAGATGCTCTTAAATATTAAGTATCATCAACCGCACTTAATACTCAAAACTTATTGTCTCCAGCATAAGAACACACTACCACTGCTGCTGCTTCACTTAATAATACTCAAGAGAGCTGCTGCTACTTAATACTTAATATTAATTCTGTATTAGTCCTACACTACGTTCGCACACACACACACACAAGATGGTTTATTCCCACGGAAGTTATAATAATAAAATACCTTTCTCTACATTCGAGTTCTTTATTATCTACGGTTTTGTGGAAGAACTATCTAACTATCAGCTCTCCTACTTCTCATCAATAATAACTTTCCGTGTGTACGAAGACTCCCCCAAAGTGTCTTAGGGAGTGAGATGAAGTGGAATGAACGGAGTAGATTCGTAAGGTAAGTTTAAGAGTTTAAGTGTGTATTTCACTATTACACAGATAGAGGCTTTGCTTAAAAAGGAATAATACTACTAGTAGACTCTAGTGTAGAGGGGTTTCCTAAGCAAGATCTCTCGTAGCTCTCTGAATATTGAGCACCTTCACATTTGTTGGGACTGGGAGATCTTTGGGACGATGGACACACACGGAAAGGTGGAGAGTGATGCCGTTTTTATGGTCACAAAAGTCAACCTCAACCCCTTTTGGATGGAAGGGAATGTGGAATGCTGCTGGCTTGGTAGTTTTGTCTCAACCCCTTCTGAAGAGAGAGAGACGAGAGAGCTGAGGTTCAGGATATTCAGGAACGCTGGCATCGATGGTCAATTATCCCATTGCGTGTAGAGAGTGGGAGGGGGCCGATGGGAAGGAGGGGTTGGTTCTCCGACGATTCCACGACGGTCCTCTTCGGAAGACTCAACAAGAACTTCTCTCTCTGTCTCCTATGGCTGGGGAGTTTGTAATGTGAAAATGTGAACATACACTTCTTCTGCAACAACTACCGTTCCTTTGCATTGTAAAAGGCTTCATGAGAAGCTTTCTTATAAAATGCCTCGATCAAGAGATCAATTTGTTTATTTCTGCTGTTTCTCTAGCTTACATAACTATTTAGTGTCTTTAAGTTTCCGTCAATTTAGTTCCACCGAAAAATATTTCGACAGCTTAAAGTTAGCTGCGGCTTCTATTGCACGATTGGATTACATTGGTTTTATTGAATCTTAAGATGACGAATCACCCAGCGACGCGAAGAGATTTTCGAAATTGTCTTTAATCTTTTGTCGAATTTGGTCTAGG
>JAQGAD010003092.1:0-11266 GCA_034696625.1 Isotomurus palustris
AGAAGAGTTGTATAACGAAGCATAATTGTTTTGCACATGTGTACATGCTAAATGATGATAACAAATGAATTACGTAGTAGATGAGCGTTTGCAAACTTTCTTACATTAAAATGTGTAGCTCTATTCATCAGTATTAATTAATCGTAAGTTTTTTATGTGAATTGATGATGTAGTTTCATGATATAAAGAATGTGAAAAGTAATCGTAGATATGTATAACATTTCTAGTCAAAGGAAATCACTCCAGGTTGTGTAAGTAAGATGGAGTTCGTTCTTAATAAGGAGTGTGAGTCAGCCCAAAGTATTTAAAATGAATGACTGCAATCACTAAAAGCATACACACAATGAATTGTTGTTATCAGAGTACTAATAAAACATTCACAATGTCTCGAAGATTGCTGTTTTATATATTTCATGCTCGAAACATAACAATATACGGCCACATTTGCTGGTATGTGGTCACATGCATCTGTCTCGAAAGACTATCTTGCACTTTTTGTAGCATGAAGTTAAAACTCATATTCTTGTGATGATGATTGAGAGGACTGCTCGACTTTCTCTTTCTACTTTCTCCAAGGAAGATACGGCCAACTCGTCAGGTGTGTGTTCCATTTACACTTAAAAAGATTCCATGAGACGTGAATCTCATTCTACGCTCCAGTGTTTTTTACGACCAACTAAAAACTACAAAACTTTTTGAGAAAATATTTGCCACACTTCGTTGGACGTCAATATGTATTATACTCGATCTATACCCAAGTTTCTCATTCCATCAGGGAGTCGATTTTCGTAAAGTAATGAAGAGTTATTTCCTGCCTGTGTACTTTAGAAAATATAGACTACATTTCGAGACGTGTGTCTTGAAATATTGAGAAAGAACAAAAAGATGCGCTCCGAGCGAAGTATGTAGTTACAACTCTTTTGTTATAAATTGGAAAAATTGGAACACTGACTTCTGTACCTACGACACAACGCCTGCGGGAAGAATTCCTTTCTCTGAATCGTAACTTGTATACAATGTAAACCCATTTCCATTTGAACTGCACAAGTGAAAGTTTGGGTAGCTACTACCGACTTGCCTGCAACTCGTTTGGCCGGCCTGACTTGTCGCTGAATACTTGTCTCACGACTGCCTCCCCACAACCTTGCTTTAAGACATGCTAGTCTCAGCCTACCGACATGCTTGCCATATCCTATTTGCCGATATTTGCAAATCCAGTGATTCAGTCATGGGAGAATCTTGAGGTCAACTTGACCCTTATTTTTGTTGACGACTTTTCTCTCGGGATATTTTAGTCACTTAGACTTACTTGTCAAGGTTTGGGGCGCGTGAATCCCTTCACATGCCGAAAGGAAGCCCAAGCCTAAACAAGTCCACTACTTTTGCGACGAAACGACAGTCTGTTGAAGAACGTCAGTCAGTTTCCAGCTAGGAAGAAAGTTTTCCAGTGAGGCACGTAAATTAGCGATATAGATGTGGATTGGAGTAGCATACGTGTTTTCACACGGTTTTGCCGAGTATTTAAAGCATAAAAACGATTGTGTAGAATGAAATAATTAGTAGAGTAATCCTATTAACAGGAAGTAGCAAAAGTAGAAGTTCATGTCGGAGTTTCCTTTGCGCTAACGATCCTCCTAAAGTGAAGACGAAATGGAGGCTTCCGATAACAATTCATGTTTCATACCCAGAAAAGCCACTGCCACAGTGGAATGCACCCCGGTGGTATCATTTGATCTGAGAACTAAAAGATAAACATGAGAAACAAAGGCAGGGCCAAGAAGAGATGATTAGTGTGTGTGTGTGTGTGTGTTGAAGAAAGTCTGGATCAGAAGTCAACTCATGTTCCACTGTGAGTTTAATCGTAACAAGTTTGTTTTCTCTTGGCTTTCCTGCTTAGCCTACGGTAGCCAAATCTGAGAAAGTTTTTGAGTGTAACATAAGCCTCCACATACACTTGCATCTCTCTCCGGTGGATCTCAGTTTCACAAGACTAGGTTGGTCACACTGTGTGCCTCCGTCCGCCGCTTTCACTTTTGGCTTTTCCTTGGTTTCAGTTTATTGAGGGAGGAAGAATGCCCGACGAAGAAAAGAAGAAGGTACGATCCATGGATTAAAATGTGGAGCTGGATGCGCAGAAAGCTGTTCAGAGGGACCCTCCTCCGTTCACTTCCATCCGATGAACGACTCTCTCTTTCGTAATGATAAGAGATGCATACATCTGTGCAAAATCTATTGCTTATCTTTAATCGAGTAGTTAAATGGGAGAAACTCTGAGGAAATGGGAGGAAATGATGAGGAACAGGAGGAAGGGACGAGATAGCTCCGAGTTTCCTAAAGAGAAAACGCAAGTATTCCTTTCACTATTTTGATTACTTAGTACTAGTCTTTGTTGTGTGACGTTGATTCACATTTCAGATTACCAGAAAGTCAACCTCAAGTGTTCAATTACTTTCCTCCACGGAGATTCCCAAACCTGAACAACCGGGAGAGACTTGTTCTGTATTCGAGCCTCCAAGAGTATCAATCCATAATACTTCGTCACTAAGGACTTTAAGGAACCATGTCGAACATGCTTATCCCCTCGAGTGATTGTCACTCACAGCTTCCACTTTTAGGAAAGGGGACACGAAAGACAATCACAAGATTAACTACTACTCAGGTACTGAAGTCACCTTAAGGGCTCCAAAGTTTGGTGAAAGTCACGAAATATTTCACGCAGCACAAGTGGAAGACGAGAAAGAGGAGAGAGGGATCAGAGAAGGAATCATTTTGGATAGCTCATATTTACTTGTGAAGATTTGGAAAGTATTAGGGACAGTTTCAGGGAATAAATAACTCTACTGTTGTTTCAGACTTGCTTCACAACTTTCTCGTTTCTCGCATGTCATTTTCAGATTCGACGTAATATTTAACACTCCGTTAGTTCCAAACTTGAAGAAGGGAGGTGGATCTAAACACATCTGACAAGTGAAGTCTTAAAAAGCTCTATTCTTCTTCCGATCTCAAACATTTTTTTGCCTGGAGTCTTTCTCGTATTTCGAGAAGTATTTAGAAATGAGAACTTCTACCGTAAATTCATCTCATACACGATCTAATCTCTCTGCTGATTTAATGCTCCATCGTGTTGTAAAATGCGTACTGACATTAATAATGTAATCCGTTGTCTTCCGTTGACGTGTTAGTATTGTAAGGTTATGGTTTATTTTGATAATATGTGTACATTGAAAGTTTATTTTTATATTGGAATTTAATGACTTTCTGTGTCAGTTAATCAGAAACTAATCATCCGATCAAACCTTTGGGACCTTCCCGGTGCATCCGAAACACCGTTTAAATGCACTTGTGATGTAATCTCTAGTTATAGTCACCAGCAGTAAGAGAATAGAATTTGTGCCAAAAAGAACTTCTTTCGAGTTCAGGCAAACGTCAAAATTCAGTTCTCTAAAGTTTCGCATCACCAATTGAGATGCTGTAGCAAAGTACGTAACGAACACTAAGGGTCCCAGACTTATCCAAACAGAATTCTCCAACGGGAAATAAATGCAGAGGAATACGTAGTTCACGGGAATTAGAATCCAATTAAGTACCAGTGTAACTTTTGGGGTCAAGAGGTATTTTTGCTGGAAACTGAATGCTACTATGCACAAGCAAATTACAGTGATAACTCCAACGCTGCATAGGATGTTCGCCGTACTGCAATAGTCAATAAAGGACACAATGAAGAGACGGGTGAATGGAAATACGAGTTCCCATCACTGGCTGATGAATATTTTGAAACAGAAGCCCAATGACTTACCCCAGGTACAAAGACAACGATCCCAAGATTATTCCAGTCGCTACAGTGTTGATGGCCGTGAGAACCAAATTCAAAGGAGTAAATCGCATGAGTGTGTTAAAGGCAGGACTTGAAGAGGCCACTGCGAGTACAGTGATGGCAATGGTCCAGCATAACCAGAACTTCCATGCTGACATATCAACGAAGGAATCCCGAAATCCGGGTATGAAAACACATCCAGAAATCAGCAGTGTTATCACAAACCCCTGTACAGCCAGATTGAGGTATACCATTCTGAAAAGTGGACAGTTTATCATTACGCAACTTATCAAGGAAAATCTACTTGTAGGTCTTCAATCTAGAGTTATATTAATCATAAAAGCCGTCATTAATTATTTTATTGAATATTGTCGATGGAGTTTACCTCAAGAATCTTGTTTTGGTGGGTTCATCTGCTGAATGGATGGGGATTCTTGGCTTTTTAGTCATTGGAATTTGAACAATTATGTCTGCAGAGCTCTTTCCATTTGCAGGAAATGTAACGGGAGCTGTTTGAGGAGGAGTTGGAGACGTTAGGTCAATCACTTGAATTTCCGAGTCTTTCAATGCGTCTACGTCTTTAGGGGCCGTTCTCTTCTTCGCTTTTGGAATTGTGGGAGAATCTTCAAGAGTATTTGGAGATGTTAGGTCAATCACTTCAATTTCGGAGTCTTCCAATGCGTTTAGGTCTTTAGGGACCTTCTTCCTCTTCACATTTGGCGTTGCGGGAGCGTCTTGAGGAGCAGATGCCCGGGTACTTGTTGGAGTTTCGGAGTCTCCTAATAATTCTTTGTTTTTAGTGACTTTTTTCTTTTTCTTATTTGTAGAGTTCGATGCTCCTGTGGTGTTTTGATAAGCAGGGGGAGGGCCGTCATTGTTATAAACCGCCTGATCTTCGTCTTCAGTCAAATTGGATTGGCTTCCCTTGGCCATCTCCAAAGTAAAATTATGTAGAGCAAAGTAAAAAGCTTTTACTCTTCTTGTTGACAGAACGCTTGGATTTGAAGGTATAACTTCAAGTCGAACTGAGAAGGTATTTATCTTTGGTTACCCACGTCTGAAACAGGACGCTGAGGTTGTAACGTAATCACTTATTTTTTTATATTTGCATTACAAGTTGCTTCATTCTGCAATTTAGAAACCAGCAAAACGCAAAAAGCCTAGATTGAACATACTTTGCACGTCTTGGAGTACAATGGCTTGCGTCACAGTATCATAAGACGCACACACTATTAACACATTTGTCACACGAATATTTCGAGGAAAAGCTGCTTTAAACCCGATTTAACTTAATTAGCCACAAGGTGATAATTTAGTTTAATAAACCCATTTAGATCATAGTTGACTGCTTAATTGCCGCAGGAACCGCAAGAGCCAACGTGACGTGTGTGTCCACTATCAAGGCAGTTAAGGGAAGTTAAAACTCTTAAAACCGAACTTTTTCTTAAATGACTAGTGAGCCAGCGGAGCCAGCCCATCATCTCAAAGTATTTGAAACTGAAGTCAATAAATATTAATTGAATAAATTGTTGTTAACATTAAAAATAATGCATTCACAGTGATTCAGAGAAGAGGATAGACAAATCGAATTTATTTCATGTTAGAAGCATACAATTGTAAACACTTTCTGCAGGTGTGCTCAAAAATCTCATTCTTTGCTCATAATATAAATTTAGAACTCATATTCTTGTGATGATGAAGATATGATTATAATATGTTCTATTCGACTTATCTTTCTACTTTCCCTACGAAAGACAAGAACCACAACCTGTGCGGGTGAGTTCTGTGTACTTGCACTTAAAAACGTTACATGAGACGTGAATCTCACTCTACACTCCAGCTTTATTTTACGGCCTACTAAACTACTAAAACTACAAAACTTTCTGAGAAAATATGGTCATGTTTCACTGTACGTCAATTTGTATCGCTGTATACACAACTTTCTAATTCCATTAGGGAGCCGATTTTCGTGAAGTAATGAAGAATTTCCTGTCTGCGTGCCTTAGAAAAATATACGTTACATTTCTTGAGGATGGATTTCTTGAAATATAGAGTAAGAAGAAAAAGATGTACCCGGGGCGAAATATGTAGTTACAAGTCTCCTATTATAAATTGGTAAAATTGGAACACTGACTTTGGTACCTACGACACAACGCCTGCGGAGAGAATTCCTCTCTCTGAATCGTAACTTGGATTGCATAGACTAACAATAAGTTTAGTCTATGCTCCTATTCAATCTAAACCCATTTTCCTTTGAAAATTGCTGTAGAAGTGAAAGTTTGGGTGAGCGATGAAATCGACAGAACATTTTTATTTCGCTTCGAGCACAACTTTTTGCAGACACGAGGAAGCTCACTGGGAATCGGCCAGGTGCTGCTTTCATCACTGACTGCATTAACGTGGTTTACACTATTCTCCATACTCCATACGTAGTCATCTCTTCATCTACTCTCACCCTTTCAACTATAGGAAACTACAAATAAACACTCAATCCCATCAGATGATAAAGAATTCCTTTCCCATATAAAAGTTATACGCAGTTGAAGGTTAAGTTGACGATGCTTAGAAGTCCGGAAGAGAAACATTTTGTACAACATATGGCTCTAAAAACTCTGAACTTCTGCTTCAAGGCAAAAAACTAGTGAAAGTAAATAAGCAAATATTAATTTAAGTTTCACATGTCGCAAGAGGATTGTTGTTTGTAGTGAAATGAGTGAGTTTCACGAGAAATTGTTTACACAAGCATCCTACTCCATAGTGTAATTAATGCAGGTTTACTTTATCGAGGTTGTTGAAAAATTGAGAGTAGTAAAGACATGAAAATGATTGTGTAATTACAAATTATACCCTCTGGAGTAATCCTATTAACAGGAAGTAACAAAAGTAGAAGTCCATGTTCGAGTTTCCTTTGCGCTAATGATCCTCCTAAAGTGAAGACGAAATGGAGGCTTCCGATAACAATTCATGTTTCATACCCAGAAAAGCCACTGCCACAGTGGAATGCACCCCGGTGGTATCATTTGATCTGAGAACTAAAAGATAAACATGAGAAACAAAGGCAGGGCCAAGAAGAGATGATTAGTGTGTGTGTGTGTGTGTGTTGAAGAAAGTCTGGATCAGAAGTCAACTCATGTTCCACTGTGAGTTTAATCGTAACAAGTTTGTTTTCTCTTGGCTTTCCTGCTTAGCCTACGGTAGCCAAATCTGAGAAAGTTTTTGAGTGTAACATAAGCCTCCACATACACTTGCATCTCTCTCCGGTGGATCTCAGTTTCACAAGACTAGGTTGGTCACACTGTGTGCCTCCGTCCGCCGCTTTCACTTTTGGCTTTTCCTTGGTTTCAGTTTATTGAGGGAGGAAGAATGCCCGACGAAGAAAAGAAGAAGGTACGATCCATGGATTAAAATGTGGAGCTGGATGCGCAGAAAGCTGTTCAGAGGGACCCTCCTCCGTTCACTTCCATCCGATGAACGACCGACAAGACTTTCTCTTTCGTATTGATGGGAGATGCATACATCTCTTAGAGACTCTCGCTGATCTCTATTCATGTTAGTGGAAGGAAGTGAGAGGAAACGATGGGGAACGGGAGGAGACGACGACTGAGCTCGCTTTCCTAAACTAGTGAAAGGATCAAAGGAAGGTACATCGGAATGCTTCACCCGCACAAATTCCGTGGAGAAAGTGAATCTCTCTACTCTCTTCTAGTATCTCTCTAAAGTATTTCTAATAAGCAAGTATTCATATCACTCTTTTAAATTACTGTCCCTCTAGAGTCCGCTTCATCGTGTGCCGAGGACCCCGATTTCGGATTACCAGAAGTCAACCTCAAGTGTCCAATTATGTTCCTATACGCTGATTCCTAAGCCTGAACGAGAGATCTGTTCTGTATCCTTCCCTTCCAGAGTATCAATCCATCATTGTTCACGAGAAGGGAATTTAAGGAACCATGTCGAACAAGTTTGCCTCATCGAGTGAATTTTCACGAATTCCCTTCACTCTCAGCTTCCAGTAAACCCACAAACCTCCAAGAGAAGGTGAAGGAGAAGATAATCACAAGATTTACTACCTGGGCACTTAATCTGAGGTCACCTAAAGGACCCCTCAGTTGGAGAAAGACATGTGTTCCATTAGTTACATACTCGTCGTCGGTATTCTCGGGCTTTCTTCCTATGCAGTGGGTACTTTACCAGGTAAGTTGTGCACGATTAACTTCTTCCGGTTAAAATTTGATTTATTGAACTGACCGTAAACCACAACGGTTTGCAATTATCATTTATATCTTTTGTCGTTAACTGTGGCAGATCTGAACTAAATTCCTATTTATGCCATTGCATCTTGCAGATCGACTTCTAAACTTACACAAAATGATTCATGAATATAAATTTTACATTAAGTAACAGTTTATTGTGTCTGAAATGTGTTTGATAAAACTGAGGCTTAAATGTCTTTCACATGCTAATGCATTCTCTTCTTTTCATCCGCAGATTACGTTTCAGAAGACGCTAATGTTGTCGGTAAGAAAGGTTTCTCTCAGCTTGAATTAGAATTACACATACATATATTCAATAATGCATTAGATGAACAGGAGGAGAGAGAGTACTCTCAGCTTTCAACATAAGGAACCCGTATTTTATTATTCGTGTATTCGAATTGTAGATAGATATGCTAATTCCAACTCGCTTCTTACTTCCACTGTTCTTCTTCCTAAACGATTGACGTGCTAGGACTAGTTTGGTTGAAATATATTTGAAGTGCCTACCTACTTTCGGAACTCTCTCTCTCTCTCTCTCTCTCTCTCTTGAACTGTTCACCGACTCATAAATATTCAAACTATGTGTATAGAGTGATGAAGCCTAGTGCAAGTATGCTAGGTACATAGGCTATACATGCATAACCATCGTGTTTATTGAAGTGAAAGTCTAAAATGATTCGTTGTAGTGCATGTAAACACAAGAAACTGTGGAAATGGGAGATTGGACCCTGGGGAAGAATGTGATTGCGGCCCAGGAGCAGAAAAGTGTAGCAACGATCCGTGCTGTCATCCCCATTGCCAACTTAAACTTCATTCCCAGTGTTCTGATAATGACCCGTGCTGTGAACGATGCAAGGTAATCGCAATTCACTCCATAGCTCCCCGTTTCCTACTTTCTCCACAGGTCCTCCACCATGTAACCTATACCTTTATACCATTCTATTCTCTATACTGTGCCTTCTCACTTTGATGGGAAGATAGGATAATGTAACTGAATATTGAGATTGGATGAAAGGAAGAAATCCTTTGAGTTCCCATCTATTTTTGCAGTTCAAGCCTCAAGGATCGATTTGTCACAAAGCCACTCACGAGTGTGGGATACCTGAGTACTGCACAGGAGACAGAGGCGAATGTCCACCAAGTTCCCACAAACGAAATGGTGCCAATTGCACTGGAGATTATGGAACAGGCATTTGCGTCAGCGGAGTATGCAAGTCGTTTGACCAACCCTGCCACGAGGCATGGAAAAGCTCAGGTGAGATTAATGGCCCTCCACCACATCGCTTCCTTCCTTCTTCTCCAAGAATCTTTGGAAGTATCACCTCTCAATCACATGTTTTCCTTTACCTACAGAAACAGAACCTGTTAGAGAGTTGACAAAATGCTCACATGGAATGGTTAGTTACACACACACACGTACAATTTATTATCGTCTCTCATCATTTCTCGAGAGGTGGACACGAACATTACTCACTCATCTCCGTGTTTCTTGTCCCCCGTAGATTTGTATCAATCAAACTTGTCAGCCCATTCGAGACCTTGTCAATGGAAATGGGTGTCCAAAAGGAAACGGTGGAGCAGAGTGTTCAGGTCACGGAGACTGTACTACGTCTTACCAATGTCACTGTGATCCTGGATGGAAGGGCGTCGATTGCTCCGACGTAATTGACTTCAACACTTCCAAAATTGACATCGAGCAGCCTGGAAAGATGAAAGGACTCGGTCCTGAGCAAAGAGATTCAACTTCCAACACCACCGCTCTTGTTGGTGGGCTTGTCAGTTTTGTGATCGTCGTCTCAGTAATGTTTGTCATTATGGCCATTCGGTATTTGCCAACCAGGACACCCAAAGATGACATCGTCGTCTATCCTCCTCCCATCCAACAACAATCTGAACCTCCTGAACGCGTCATTGACGGACCAACTCCTCCGATTGCTGTCTCTTAAATCCCACACACACACACAAACTGACAAAACTACATTCTTTTCAAGTTCTCTTCCATCCCTTCTTTAAGACAGAAAATAATATTCTAACTTTTCACGACTAAATGTGTCAACCAAGACATGCAGTTATGCAAGTCATATTTAAATCTAAATGTCACACACGTCGACGTCACGTCATCATCAGTCATCATTATTGACTTGCTCTTTTCTTAAAACTTACTAGACTGTTCTTAATAGCGTAGCCAATTAATAAGCGTCGTTTCACATTCAATAGGTGCCCTATACAATATGTGCTTTAGATTCAAAATAGTTTGTTTTAGTAATATCTTCGTTATTCGTCATTTCAAGCCCACGCTTGGAATCTCCACCTTTCCATGTAGACTTCTATAAGTCAGTACCTCCATCACTTGTAGTCTTGTTCACATTATTATCCATGTGAGATTTCTCCCAGTAGCCAACAGAACTTACGTAAAGTTATGAATAAGTTAAGAACATATTATAGACAATGCTCATCATGGAATTTAGTGACTAGAAAACATTATGCAATGCTGTGTAGTACGAGTAAAACTAAGTTTGGTGCGTCTTGGCGGAATAGACGCGGATTACTTCATGGATTAGTTTCAGTTCATTGATGTTGAAATAGATTATACTATGCAATGTCTTATTTAGGGTCACAGCAAGTGATTTTTAACCATATGCAAGCAAGTCATCGTGCAATGTTTGCGTTCATCCATTAAGGTTTTAGAAAGGTGAACCTGATCTTTATTGGTTTCAGATTATTTCGACATGATCACAATGACACATGTAGATGAAGCAGCATCGTATTTTGATAGTACGCACAAGCCGTTTTGATTGGGAATTTGGGAAGCTTATAATGAGGTTTTGTGTATTAATTCTTGGTCACAGGGAAATCAATTAGACTGTGTGTAGTAGACACAGTGGAGTAGATTTCATTTACTTTCTATTTATTACACTAGGAAACAAATAATTAAGATATAGAGACCTTGCTACAACAGATGTAGTGTAGGACGTGTGGTAGACTGTCATTCACATTAGATTGAACAGTTTAAGGTTAAGTGAGACAGAAGATGTTGTTACAAAATATTTGTATATAAGATGCAATCATTGTATAATTCATCATAGTTGAACTAATGAAGTGTGTTAATCATAGATTTGGAAGAAAATAAACCTCTTGACTGTCCACTACCAAAACTACCTTAGTGAGTATGTGAACTAAATCTGTTTATCTGTGCGCA
>JAQGAD010003093.1:0-11260 GCA_034696625.1 Isotomurus palustris
GAGGATAATCTTCACAGATTTGTCCATCTTATCTTGGTAGAAGTGGTTATCGCAACTGAATGAAGTTTTCTGTAGTGAAACGAGTAGATATGTGTTTCTGAAAGAAACCAGGTTTTTTAAAAACAATAAATCAATCATCATCACTTGTGGTTAAGGTGTCAAATATGAGCGAATTTCTATTATTCATTTATGGAATAATGTCTTTTTAGAAAAAAGCCACACTTACTTCACAAGTCCAATCAATCAGCAACAACTAAGCAGTTAATACGAGTACTTGTACAGATGTTGAATGAATATTTGGTGATTTATTCAGTGATCTACAACAGTCGAGTAATTAGTCAGCAGCTAACTGACTTTTAATCCAAGCGACAAAGCGTTTCATGCTCCAAAAATTGCTCAGTTTACAAATAATTCCAAGAACAAGCAAACCGAACCTGAACTTCCAGTCGCTGTGATCTAACAAGAACTACTTGGTTTGAGGAAGAAGCTAAAAAACTTAAAGAAATACGCATTTATTAAGGCAGCAAGAAAACACGACTAATTGTGGTTAGAATAATTGGATGCTGATATCTAAATTATTAATTAAATTACAATTAACATCGATTTTAATTACACGGAGTAATTCCACAGCTTCTTAAGAACAGTTTCTGTAGTTCACATTCACAACCCTCACAACAAACAACATATTGACTGCGTATACGGGAGCGCATTATTATGCTTCTCTGGTGTGGCTTCATATTATCAATTCACAATTCCAAACTGATAATAAAGAAATTGTGGTTGGATCTTAAAGTGACTAATCAATATTAATAATAAGGTGTCACAGTCCATATTGTAAATATGGATTATTATACCCATTTTCTTCAAGTAATTATCTCCATTGCCACTTACTAATTACTCACAATCTGCATCACCATCTTAACCATGCACACAACCTTCTGTGGAGTCTAACCTTTCGTCTTAATTACCACATATCTCATCACTTCCAATCTCATCTCGTCTTCAATATCTCCAAATCTGGAACACACGGGTTTCATAGGGAAAAGTGAACTTCGCATTATGACTCCGAATATGCATCATATCATCAAAATCAAGCAGTGCCACTAGCGCAAGCAAAAGAATTTGGACTTTCATTACGGAATATTAATTGCCAATGTACAAGAGCACATTAAGGTACCAGGGACCTAAATCCTAGCAACTTGAGTAAACCTTTGCGCGGCAGTGGGGGTCGCATGCGACTCCGACTCAACTCATGGCATAGACCAAAATTTGCACAAACCGATTGAATATTCAAAAAACACAACCCATTCTTCACTCAGTGGACCAAACCAGAGCATTCACGCGTCAATGTAACGGTCAAAATAAAGCTTCCTGCAGCTCTCCCTCTGCAACCGACGGTCATACTGACCAAGTACTACTTGGAACTCACTCTTCGGAAGTCATTTGAAGGCATATACCCCCAGATAAGTAACATTTTCTATAAATAAAGGACTTAATGGCAATTATACAATTATCTCAAATGATCACCTCTGTCTGATTTGCATACTTTAGGTGATCAGCAGCACCTTCAGGAAAAGTCTTGAACATATGCACTCCGGGGACTCTTTCTACACCACACCTCACCATCCACATAAAAGTTCATCCAGTGGCACCCGTAGGAGGACTGCACTTTCTCGTTGTTATCAGTGAGTATGTTTTGAAACCCTACCAATGGAAACTATCCAGGTGTAAAATATTATGATGAATGGCAATAAATAAAACTTTGTTTGAAGATCATAATTATGGGAAGTAAAAGAAACTCAACCGGCGGTCGCTTACTTTTCGGACAACTCGACGTCGACTCAACCCAAATGAGATTTTGATTCCTAAGATTCCAAAAAAACAACCAGCTAATCAAAATGAGTGAATCATGATGGACATGGATTGTGTGCCAGGAATATTTCAAAATGGTACGTTTTCTACTAAGGATGTTGACAGTGCTGAGTGTAATATTTAATAAAAATTCCTAATTTCAGTTACTCAGCATTCATTGGAATGTTCAGGAAACCTAAGAGCAATCAACACGTTGTGGAAAATTCTGAGTTAAAATTGTGAGATTAGCAAGAAGTCCTACTCCGTCCCGAAAGAATCAGCTGACCACCATATCCCACTCAATTAGGCTTTTGTAGTGATTGCATACTGCTCTGGTGTCGGATTCAGGGCAATCAAAGCACTGCTAATCTGGAATGTTCATTTATATGACATACAAAAAGGCAACAAGGTCAATAGGAACAAAACTAAAACAACTCGTGGAGGCTGAATATTATCAAAATCTCGAAGCTGTGAAGGAATTTTCAGTAACTTTTTGTGCAAAAAATCATCAAGAATAAGGAGACTGACACGTTGTGGTAAAAAATGAAAGTTTCATGAGTTAGACGTTCGACCCGAAATTGTTTCCCCTACTTTGCCCAAACGTCTTCCTGTCAGGCAACCCAAGTACCCAGAAGATGTCGTCAATAAAAAACGGATGCAAAAGTTAGCCGCAGCAGAGCCAATAAGGAAACGATCTAGTTATTACACTCTGTTTGCCCGTAAAAGTGATACTACATTGTCTATAGATTCAGTTGTCTACTTTCTATTATCCTACGATTAGTGATAATTCATTTTGTATTTTATGTATACTTTTGTTCAATCGGTTTGATTCGAATTTCGGTTTGTTACATGTGTGCATTTCCCTTGCGAGGAATAAAAAAGCTCACTTCCGGTTGCCATTTCAGAGAAAGTTTCCAAAGTCGCTAAGGTTTTAGGTTTTTTCGTCGTTAGGACCCTGGAGTCTTAAACTGTAACCTGCGGTTTATTTTATTCCGAGAGACTAAATTATGAGTCACCCTGAAACTCAACCAGTAGGAAACACTTTCAATCTAGCTCAACAAAAGAAGGAAACCTCATCACTGCTTCTATCATCTTTGAGCTTACCAAAAACACACAGATAGGAAGGGAATGAGATGAAAATGCTTCAATCTGTTTCACTACTGTGGAATAAAGTTTAAGCAAAATGTAGAATAATTTCCTTGAAATGAATAGATGGCTTTTTCAGGCTGTACATTTAATACAATAAGAATCAAACTAAAAGCTTCTGATTTTAAGCTCTTATGATTCCTCCCACCACTCCTCTCAACAATGAATTTGGTGCCAACATTTTCAACCTACTCAATTGGGGATTTTGAAATTGATTGTTTGTTGAGTACGTCCACAGTCAACTTTGTTTTGATTACTTTCGATCACCTTTATGTGTTTGTGTGTATGTGCAAAAATAAAAAGATTTGAGTGAACAGCTTGAATTCATTTCCACATCTTATTTTTATACATCTTGTAGTGAATATTTCCATCAATCAATTAGAAACAAAAATTATTTTTCTTAATTCTTATTACTCCATCCTACTTGGTTCCCAAGGACTTGATTGTTTCCCTTTCTAATTTCTCGTTTTTTATAGATAATTCACTGACTGTTGTCGGACCATATTAAGAACCATATAAAACAGATATTTAAGTAAATGTTCCTTTCAAAAGGCAATTCGTGTATTACTAAACACTAAATCTTGTATATCTGTTTATAAGCGTCTCAAGAAATTTTACAACCTAACTACACCGCATCAGATTCAACATTACCTGGCCCAAAAATAGTGTTATCTAATTTAAATATAATTTCATCCAGTTCCTTAATAGAATCCCAGTCAATTGAGTGCGGCTGTGGTTTTGCACTTAGCAATTCACTTCTTCGTTTTATTATCGGCGATATAATTTTGTTCCGGATTCCTATAATTTCTCCTGATTTATTTTCCAGGCACAACGTCCCTTCTGGAGAGATCTCCATTAATCGGGATACCAAAGAATCTCCTCGCACAGTTTCGTCCTCCCCAGTAGAGTCCGGTTGCATATTCTTTTGAATTGGTTTCTTGTCGTTAATTGCTTTGAGAAATTTGTGTATCTCAAACATCAAAGTTTGCTCTACTGAATTTCTGAAAGAAGGAATCAAATCTTTCTATACCTGTAATGTCTATATAGGATTTAGTTGTGCATACCCCGAATTTTCTGCAATGCAACTGGAGTTTTCTTTTTCTGCCTCATCCAAAGCAGTTTTGTTGGAGGAGGCAATAGAATTTTCAAATGAAATCTCACCCGACGCAAACTTTCGAAAGCATTGAATGCAATAGCACGGATTATTGACTGTAATAGAAAAAGCAACTACCTATAGTTTTAAAAACAGTCACAGTTACAGTATTAAACCAATAAATCAAAAAATACCTCCAAGCTGATTGAAGTCTGCTTGTGTCATTCGTGTACCACAATACGTGCAAAATCTTTTTGGAGTTTTTGGCAGTGACATCGGTTTCACCAAATCATTTGAATTGGAGTTTCCTCGTGGCTTGTTTGCCTCTTGGTTTAATTCACTTTTTGGTTTTACAACCTTTTGTTTTCCCTTTTCCTTGTTACTTGACTCAGAAGAGGAAGAAGCCATACTATCGTTATAATCATCACCAAGAGCCTTTCCTTCATTCAAGAATATTCTATAAAACTCTCGTTTGTACCCAGGCACAGCGAAGGCAAATATAAATGGATTAACACAGCTGTTACAATAGCGAACCCAACCCGCAACCACAAGCACTTTTATAACGAACAACTCTGATTTCAATCCCTTCAGCATAAACGTAAAGAACAATGGACCAAACATTACTAACATTGCAAACACAAATAAAGCCAGCTTCTTTGCTAAACTAATTTGTCTATTTTTTGCATCAACGAATTTATCCTCCTTATCTTGTGGTTGATTTCGTATTGTATTATTCTTCATCAAATTCCCGGAAAACTTGCTTGGCAGAGAGGAACCATGACGTCTCAAATTCACAAAAGGTTTCAATGCATAGCTTAAAACAAAATTGCATTATTGAAATTTATTATACATTTTTAGATTGTATATACACTTATATTTCCACTTACAAAAATATAAAAGCATACAGCAGAATAGCCAAAGACACAGGAATCCAGTAAACCGCAAATGAGATGAACATCAAGAATGGTGGGTTTAAGTTCATAATGCACACAGTGGGATACGATTGTTCCTGAGGCCAAATTGTGAGTGGAATTGCAGTCAGCAAAAATGCAAGAATCCAACAACTTCCTGCAGCTTTGAATGCTCTGCTTTTACTCACAATGCTTTTGTGCCTCAGAGGATACCTCACTCCGATGTATCGTTCCACTGTCACCAGAACCATCGAGAACATTGACGTCGCACACAACAAAAAATGAATGTAATCAAAAGCCCAGCAGATTTCTTTCCCCCAGTACCACCGATGATTTTTTGCCACTGTCACTGATCCAAAAATGGGCATCACAATTAATCCCACAAGCAAATCTGCACAGCCCAAATTAGCCAGGAGGATATGAGAAGGCAATCTCAACGCTTTTTTAGATTTGAAGAATAGAACGAGAACAAGAGTGTTGGTGAGGACAGTTGTAGTTGAAATTGATCCCAGGACAATCGATACGATTACTTGATATTGGGTCCACTGATCAGTTCCTGTTTGTATCATTGGTTTTATTGATTGGTTGAATATGGTTTCGTTAGTCCATTCTTCAGATATATTTGTGACTGACTGATTCGGCACATCGTTTGACATGATTGAATAAAACGTAGGCAGTAGCTCAAGAACAAACGAATGGCAAATATGACTTCGATTATTTTTTAAATAAAAATTCCATTTGACTGAATAAACTCACCTTCCAGTTCAGTCCTGCTGAGAAAATGTGAACTAGATTTTTCCCTGCTTAAATACTGTCATATGTATAAAACAAATACATTTCTCAACAGGAACTTTCCTGTTGAGTTTTTTTATAGAAGTGCCGTAATTCCAAACATTGAACATATCACACTGAAAGGCTAACCTTGACTCAGATTTCCTTGTTGAACTCGCCCAGTGTTGAAAAGCCACAATTATTTTTTGCTGTGTATTGGATTATTGCCACGAATCCCCTATTTGTTGAAAGTCCAGCAGTGAAACTCCCACATACGAACGGGATTCCCCGATTACTCCAGGTTTATTCCTGGTTTCTTTTGCAACATTTTCGTCATGCAGAACTACTGAATAATTATCGAGTATATTTTAATTGGTGTTTCCTTAAAGCTTGCTTGTTTGTTTTTAGTATGGGGCCTACCTGTGGTTGACTTGTTATTCACACACATCTCCTAACTTTATTAAACAGATGTGCAAATACGATGCGGAAAAATCGGGAACGTTAGTTTTGTTATAGTTTGAAACTTTCTTGCTCCAGAAAACTAAACAGCTAAATGTAAAGGACTTCTTTAAAAGGATGAATGCATTTTTTATGCATAAATCAACTCTTGAAGAATTCGGTTGACAAGCTTCGCGCTGCAAGTAAAACCGTATTTAGATAATTCAGCTTCGTTTCTTTGCGAACTAAGTATAATTCAGTTAGAATCCATAATCTACATATAGTTGTTTTTAATTTGTCACGTGGCAGAGAATTCATCATGAAAATTTTGTACACCGTAGGAATTAGTACCTTCTTTTGATTGTTACCTATTCAGATGGGGAGAAAAATGATATCAGATGGTGACTTAATTATCTGCCGTTTTTAATGAATACTCGAGCATTTTCCTTGGTTTATAATCACGCAAAATATTCTGACCAGAATTCAAATCACGTAAGGAACATTATCATAATTAATCTAATAAATAATCCCAAATTGAAACCTTCCCAGCCTAACTTCATTCTATGTGCAGTTTTAAGTTCCACCATTGACATCCATGATGCTACATAAAATGAATTGTGAACGAGAAAAGAAACATTACCTAAACTCCCATATTTTGTAGTTCCTTATACCGTTTTCCAAAACGTTCTAAGTATGCTGATTTTATACTCAATTCTGTATTGTCATGATAAGCTAACACACAACTTGTTGTTTTCACGTCAGGGAATGCAGCAAAATAGTTTTCATGGGATTTAAAATACGTAATTTTAAACAGCCAGTAAAGGCAATTTCTTATCTTATCTAAATTGTATTTCTGATATAATTAAGGTGTTATTGAAACAACTATTAATAATAAGTGGTTTTATGGTTTTTCAACTGGGGATAGAATTGATTGCGTTGACGTCATCTGTCAAAATCGTAGTGTTGCACAGACGCTAACAGACAAATCCAAGTCAGAGAAATGTTCCACATTTTAAGAACTGCGCAGTAATAATTAAATGATGCTGGTTGCGATAACTTCTCCCAATTATGCTGCTTAAAGAAGAAATCTCGGATAAGAATTCTAATTCTCCTGCTAATTAGCACCACAGAAAACTGCAATCCAAGTTTGCTAACGTCACCCATTATGTTATAATGTGACTGTGAAGATTAACGAACTTAAACATCAATGTGATTATTCTCTAGGTGTGATCTGCGAAGCTTGTGACCCAAGAATTAAATACTATTTTATAATATGATTAGATGAATAAATTCAGATGAAATTAAGTGTAATTAATTAAATTTCTAAGCGAATGTGTTTTCCAAAAATAATGATGACTATAAACCACTCCTACACTGCAAATTAAATGAGGAAAGCAATAATAATTATTATCGATATGGAAAAGCTCTGCCATTAATTGGACGTACGTCATTTCATGGAACAGCTCCACTTTCCAGGATGAACAGGAATGAATGTAAGATTGTATAAGCTGCTGATAAAACCAATTAAGAAAATAAAAGTTCATTACGCAACCACTAACAATCAACTACATGATGTAGCTGGATATATTCCACGACTTAAGTTACTTAAAAAATCATAATCTTACTAATGACCAAAAGAAAACCACAAACGAAGATTAGTACTCTTGCAGTTTTTGTCCAGTTCCTGTAATAAATACAAAGAAAATCGATTCATTTGCATATTTTCTTGCTTCTTGCATCCTTGTTTTACAATTACTTCTTTCAACGTTCTTTAGAGGAAAGCACATACTTTCGAAAAATGATTCTCTTTTGGATGCTTCCCTTTTGCTTTGTGTCTGCGTTTGAGGTAATATATATTCATGGTAACAGTCATATGATTATCTTATTATACCTGTCATTCAGGCATCCGATCCAAATTGTTTGAGGGACAACCTGGGAGCACTAGACGCAGAGTTCTCCTTCAAAAACAGATTCGAAAACCATACGCAAGTCAATGGAGATGATTTTGCAAAGCACATTTCTCTTTTAACAACCAGATTCAAACGAGCTCACCAATTTGTTCACTTCAACTCTGGTAATTTAGTCATTCTAAATTTATTTTCACAAATTCGTTGTAGCGCAAGTCTCCTCTTTCCTAGAAAACATGGGACTTCTTAAGCAAGGAATTTCTCTTATCCCAGCCTCTGCGAGAGAAAATTTGGAGTTGTTTCTCTCTGTGCCTTATTTAAATATGACAAATAATTTGAGTACGGCTGTCCATGAGTTTAACGAAACATTTGAAGGGATCAAGGATTTAAATTCCGGAAATGGGGGTCCTGTCGTCGGACTTTACTTAAAGGAAATGAAAACTTACTCTGGGATGTTGGAGGCTGTCTTGACTGTGTTTGGGCTTAAAGAGAACTCAACTTTCCCACTTGGACAGGTTTTCAAGGACTGCACTTCAACCTTCAAGAAAAAACCCGCTTTAAGTTATCTGCAGAGGTTAGATTTCATTACGTGCGATTTACCAGTTGTGAACAAAAAATCTCCAGAAGAATCTGCTGATTACGTCATAAAGACTTGCGACAACATACGCGACATGGCTGTTTCCATTCAAGTCACTGCTGAGATTAAGTGCAGAGTCGGGTATCCTTCTTTTGGAAATTCCTCCAAGGGAATTGTCGGCACCCTTTTAAATTTCCAGAAATTCTTGTGCAGAATTGTTTCAAATGTTACTCAGGAACCCAATCACACTCAAATTATTATGATGTCTGCATTTGATGTTACCCCAAAGAATTACAAGTTGAATAGCACGGATTTGTATGCTGGCAAGTTCTACGGTGGTTGGTGGAGAAGAAGAGTCACGACATCTTACGGAGCTAATTCCTTTGTTGAAAAAGTGGAGGAATTAAGAAGCACTAATGAACATGGAAACTGCACAGGAGAGTGCGATGTCTGCAATTCAAATGAGCCATGCTGCGAAGGAAGAACCTGCGCAATCGACAACTCCTTCCAGCCTTTTGAAAACAACGTAAAGTTCCACGTGTTCCAGTCAAGAAGCACTGCATGTGCCCCAAGATTCCATGCACAACCAAAAATGCACACTCCTCCGCCAAACACCCGGCCATCCAGGACAACAAGTATTGTAACATCTTCTCCAGCAGAAAGAACTCGGTCCCATACTACGACAAGTAAAGTCAAGTTATCAGGGTCTGGATCATCTGATGTCATATCCATCAAAATCGTAATGTTTTTCACCCTTATCATTCCCATTTTCCTTGCCTTTAACCTTGGAGCTTCATTTTGAGAATTTTGCCAATTCAATCCTACGTCGAATTCCTTCATTTTCTGAAAATCCTATGGTTTAAAAGTTTAACGAGGTTCTAATCTATAATAATATTTATAACTACAATGTATAGATTATGTGTAACAATTTTAACGTTAATTGAATTCATGCAAAAGCACGAATTTCGTAATTTCCTGTGCATCAAACGATTCCTGAGTATCCGGGTTTTTCTTTGCCATTTCTTGTGAGGTACTCACGGAACATTTCTATTTCACGTATTTCCTTTTGAACTTATTCTTTTGTATTTCTGAGATACTTTTAACGCTAACTCTGCTCCACCTGATCGAAAGATTTTTCTTTTAACCGTATTTTAAGCCAAGAGTTAAATAATTGAAACTTCTCTTGAGTTTCACCCATGCAAGTTTAGAATAATCTACATGACTATTTTTCCAGCTCACCTTTAGGTCACTACGAAAAACTTGAAGAACTCATCTTGTCCCGTTTAACACTAGTAAGCCTTCAAAAATCAATAAATATTACTATTATCATTATTATTAATACTTACTTATTCTAATTACGCCAAAGATTGCCATTTTGCTTAATCTACTCCAAGTGCTCTGGAATCCTTTGCCCGTATCAATATCGGTGTATATGTGTATTACTTTTCTGATGTCATCACATTTTTAGTGCTCTCAAGTCTTAAGAGCTCAATGGGGAGCAGATTTGATTTAAATAAACTAAGTCTAAATTTTTTTACTATAATACTAGCCAAATATAAGTGCCGTGGCCTTCTGATTCTGAGTATATGTTTCAAATTAGCATATAAACATCTTAAACTAACTATAAAATATTTAAATTACCACTAATAAGTAACGATTTTTCTTAAGATTTATTAGCAGAGATGGTCAACTCGATCTGTTTTTATTTGGTATGATTCCTCTTAATAATCAAATTTTTATGATTTTAATGTATATTGATTATCATAACACGCTTGCAACCCAAAATTTTATAAAATTAAGCAAAGGAGTCTAAGCTGTGAGAAAGAAACACAGGTGTGTGTGTGTGGCCAAATGCAAAGACTATATTCGTTATAGTAAATTTTCTACCTTATGGAATGTGTTTTGGCTAACAATACATGATAGAGTCAAGAAGCTTGAAGAGAAATTATACGAGAATAAACTAAACTGGAAGATCTTTTACCATATGATACACTCTGCTTCACAGACCGCAAAGAAGAAGACTCCGCATTTCATATTAATTATGCGGCTCACGGTTTTGTACAACTAGCCAATCACGACCTTTTGTTAGAGTCGTTCTGGCCAATCAGAAGCTCTGGCGGGAGTTCCTGGCAAATCAGGAGCTTTCATTAGAGTTCCTGTTTCCCCCTATATGTTGCGTAGTCTTCTTCTTTCTGGTCGGTGACTCTGCTTTAGGTTTACAGCCTATTATTTAAGAGTGATTTACCTGTAACACCTTGTAAGAAGCCAATGCAACTTCACCGTCTTTTAAGGTTTCTGCATTGAATATTCAATTCAAACAGTTCGACGCCTGAAGTATCACCTAAGGGTCACTTATGTTTGATTACACATTACGCTGACAGATACTGAAGTGTTTTATTCCAAACCTAAACTGGAACAATTGACCGGCTGTATGGCGTCATAAGTCATGGATTTTAGACCTGTTTTTTGTAACAGCCAAATAATCAGTCACTCCACGGAGCTGTATATTCGTACGAGGCAAGTATTTTTGACTAAAGAAGGTTTAATATGTTTTAGGTCAATTTTG
>JAQGAD010003094.1:0-11254 GCA_034696625.1 Isotomurus palustris
TTTAGTACCTCTCACACTTTCACAACTCCCGTATTAATTTCGTGAAGAATGTCGGCAGTCAGTGGAACGTAGGATGATCCGTTAAGAAGGAAATACAAATTGTCTCTCACAATATTAATGTTGTATCCTTCAGATTGCAACTTCACTTTTGGAATTTTGTAAGTTCCTAAAATTGGAGCTATTTAGCATAAGTAAGTTAATAATTTAAGTTTTGTTTACAAAATCTGTTAAGATAGCTAACCTGTCATTTCCAAGTCTTCACTTAATATTCTTAAGAACACAGGTCGAGCGTAGGGTGGCAAATATTTGATCAATGAATCTCCAAGAACTGACAAATCTAATGATTGATCGGGATCGCTTATAGCTGCCATTCCACACCGGCCTTCTGTACCTTCAACTTTCACGCCGTACACGGAACATGTTCGCATTCCAGCAGCTTGTAAAATTACTTCCTCGACTTCAGCTGTAGATACGTTCTCGCCTTTACAATATAAAAAATATTAATTAATTACTATACGAATTAAATTAAGTCCATTAATCAACGGTGACTTATTTGATTTTTCATACCTTTCCATCTGAATGTGTCACCAGTGCGATCCTTGAAATAGAGATATCCGTATTCATCCATCTCCATCATGTCACCTGTTCGATAATAAGCGTCTCCTTTCTTTTTGACATCTCTCACAATTTTCTTTTCCGTTGCAATCTTGTCCGTGTAGCTAAACGGGGGAATGTGAGAATTCATACCTTACTAGAGCTGAGAACAAGTCTAGATACGTTTTTGTTAATTAATTACCCAGTGAATTCCCTGTAAGCATCAAACTTAATAATTCCACATAAGACTTCGCCAGCCTCGTGAAACCTGACGTGCTTAACTAGTCCTGATTTCTTGTCTCTCATCAGATCTCCTGTGATGGGATCTACTCGAGCAAGACAAGCTGGTACAAATCTGTAAAGCCACACAGGCAAATATCCACATGCTCCAATGTGGCCTGTCAAGTTGCCTGGATGCAAAATGGACAGACAATAGGTAGAAAGTTTGCATTCCAAACATATTCAGAATATTAAAATATAAAAACTCAAACCTAATGTTGCATTTCCTTCGGTAGAGCCGTAGACTTCGACTATTTTAATTCCTTTGAACCGTTGGGCAAATCCTTTCCATACAGACACATTTAATCCATTTCCAAAAAGTATCTTCACTTTGTGTTGCTTCTCCTCGGGTGTTTCTGGTTGGTTGTAAAGGTATCGAAGTATTTCTCCAAGGTATTGACCCACTGTGACATTGTACTTAATACATTGTGTCCAGAATTGAGAAGCTGAGAACTTTCTTAGGATGACTTGTGGAATGCCTCCAATAATTGCTGCCGATACTCCACCAACTCCACCTTGAATGTGGTACAGTGGAATTGGTGTCATGATTATGTCTTTTTCGGGGTGCAGGTTGAGAACCTTGTGGATGGCTCCCAAAGAAATGAACCTTTGGATCCAATGAAATTTAAATTTTTGTGGAGAAATTTTCGATTATAGAAGAATTATTTAATTTCTAACCGTGTGTTTGTCATAATGACAGCCTTGGGAAAGCCAGTAGTACCAGACGTGTAAATGTGAAGGATTACATCACGAGAAGAAACGTTCAACTCAGGTGGAACTTTGTCAGTTGTAGCTTGTAAGCTTTTAGAAAGGTTAATCGCAGAGGTTGTGGGTAACAGGATGTCATCGTATGGGATATTTAATTCGGAATCGTACATACAGAAAAGAGGAAAGTTGGACAGCATTTTTTCATCGATGAGTTCCTTCACAGCTGGAAATTCATTTAAAATATTTACGAGTCAATTGAGCAAGTCTGTTCGGAAAATACTTGAGAAGTGATAAGTTCGTTAGAAAATAAAAGGATAAAGTGAGAACTAGTTGTTCTTATGTTGGACTACATTCTGTCGATTAAAATTATCCTTGTTACTACGATTAATCTTATTTTTAATCGAGGAAAAATGCATACCTGAATTCAAACTCCAACCGAATATTAATCCTTTAGCATTTGACGCCTTGATGCAATGGGTTAGGGACTTTAGTCGAAGATTATAATTGATTAAACTTGTAGTGATGCCAATCTGAAATTAAGATTTTATAATTATCTGGGCCAGTCATTAATGCCCTTTCAATTTCAGATGCAAATGTAAGCATCGTCTTTACTCGGCTAAGTCCAATCCATATGCAGACGTATTCTGGACAGTTGTCCATAAATAGGGCCATTGTGTCTCCTTTCACGAATCCATTTACTAAAAAGTAATTTGCTACTTTGTAGGAGAGATTCTGGACCTGCATTTTGGTAAAACAGTGTTAGCTTTATATACAATAACTAATTAACATTACGCTTGTCTCCCAAAACTTACCTTTTCATAAGTCCACACTTGATCTCCAAAGAAAAAGCACGGCTTATTTGAACGTTTCCTGACGACTTCGTCAAACAGTTTGTTCACAGTTTTATTGGTGAGTTTGCAGTATACACAGTAAACATTTAATTTCACGTAAAGCCAAATGGAGCTTGAAATAAGACACAGATAATTATGTTGTGTTAATCATTGCGCATTAGTACGGACAGATGCACTCAAATGAACTAATTAAAAAGTTTACCTAGCGTCCCGAGGAAGCATGGAAATAACTGGAACTAAAAGTCTTCTGTGTTTTATGAGGAAAGCTAATAATAATATAGTGATGAATGTGGCAACGACAATGCCAATTATAACCCAAATACTAAACATATTTTAATTGAAAAGTCAAGATAAGTATGGCTATAAGTATTAGGGAGTGTGTTGTCAACTCATTAAATGAAATGCGACTGGTGTCAATGTCAGCAGAACTTGACTGTGGCAATCACTTCTCATTATTTGCAATTAGTCCAAAAGTTCCCACAATATGATTGTGCATGAAAGGTTGGTATATGGTGGATTTCCAAGACTTCCAAAAAAGATGAGAGGCTATTAGACAACTTGATGTTGTAAAATGTATTTGTTGCGCAGTGGGAATTCCATTTAGATTGTTATTCGGTTATTCTTCGTCCGGTTACGTGATAAGGAAAGTTTCATATCATTTGTTAATTTGAAAACAAGTGCATATAAACCTGAAAAATTTTGTCAAATTATTGGTAAGGTTTGAGGATTAAATTATTAATTTAAATTGTCGAATTCCGCTGTTAAGTTGTAATTGTGGAACTTCTGAACTTGAGGAATCAAGACTTTTGAAACTTGCAAATGGTGAACCTGTATTTTGTGCTGTAGTTACATTTCACAAAATTAATACACAGCTACAAAAGTAATAAGTCATCCAAAACGTGAAATGAAAAACTGAGGTACTCCATTATCAATAGTTTGTTAGTTTCATTTCTGAGATAAAAATATTTATAGCAATATGTTGACATTAATAACAAGTTTTTATTCTCTTTAATACTGATGAATTCAAGAAATCACAATTTGCCAGACGTTAGGAAAGCTGTAAAATCTTCTAAAGACCAATTAATTAGACCGCAGCTTGTTGGTTGAATTGGGTTATTCAATTTTCTTGGCTTCTGGTGACTTTCTCAAAGTGCTTTTGAGTACCAAACTGACAAACAGTTTTCCGAACATGTAAACGAATGTTATGTTAATGACCACGACAATGAAAAAGCTCATAGGGTTTCTGTAGCAATTTCTCGTTCCAGATACTAAAGGCAATAGGAAAAGGTTCTCATTTAAGAAACTTGTGTTAGATAGTTCATATGCAGACATGAAGAATAATATTATTAAGTATTACGATAACTTACAATAATAATACCCCGAAACAATATTAGCTATCATATTAGTGACCATCTGAATGTACTGACACGAGGTGACGAATTTAGTAAACCACATTGGAACTTTGACTCTGGCTACCTAAAATTTTAAAACACAGATTTATAGTCGACCTACTGAAAACTGCAAAGAACATAGAATCAAAAACATACTCAACAGGTGTGTAATTTACCTTAAGAGCGAAGTAAGGGTACATGATACTGAAATAGAGTGAAATACAATTTAGTTGAATACTTGATAAATGCAATTGATTTTATGTATACAATCAAGTGACACATTTAAATCCTAACACGAAAAAATGCTCTTTTGTATATTCCACTAACCCGTGAACCTGAAAAACAGAAATTTTATTTAATTATTTAGAAACTGTGTTATTATAGGAAATTCATGAAACCAGCTTACCCCAAAATTCATCACCACGACGTACTTAAAGTACGGTTCTAAATACGGAGCGCAAATCCACGTGGCGATCACCATAATTGCGTGATGATACCTATTTAAATGTTAATGTGTGAATGCGGACACTTGAATATTCTAAATAAGAATTCATTGATAAACAAAGAACCATTGAACAGCTTCTAAAGGACGTTTTCTCAAGACAATGAATCCCGTGTCAACTAGTGTAAACAGGAAAGGAGGAATGACAAATAAATATGACATGGAATGCTTTCATTGGAATTTATTTGTGAGTTCAGAATTTCAAGTTACCTAATTCGACGAATTTTGAGAGCGAAAATAAAACTCCCCAGTACCAATATCGTCCACTTTGTGTGTTGCTAGTAATTTAAATAAACAATAGATTATTATGAATTAAGTGGTAGGAATAATGTGAAATAAAACAAACCATGTATTGCTTACTTAAGACAAACAGACTTGTAAAATCCGTCAGGTTGGCTTAGCACGTAAAAGAAGTCTGGGGCAGTGCGAAGGAATCCGGCGATTGAGAATATTCCAATTGCCACATTCCAAAAGAACAAAGGCCATTTTATTTCCAGGGGTGATCTTGATTTCATTAAATGTTGGAGACCAAATGCAGTGATGACGTAAATAACAGAAATTAAAAATGGAAGAGATTTATTGCGTTGCATGTAATCCAGTACAGGTTGGACAGTTTGGAAATCCTCAAATTCCCAAGATTTCACCCAAGGATTTTGAAGCATTGGTACATTTGTGTAATCGAGTTGCCCATCTTCAGTAAATCCAATATTCCAATTCGAGGAATTCATGTGACTTTCTGCCATTTTCACTTTGTTAACTGCAGTAAATTAGTTTTTTATTTGTGTATTTATGTTGTGAATTCTAATTGTTCTTCTCCTGTGCTTAATCCAACTTCGGTGTAATTAAAAATTACGTGCGTATTTCCCTTAAAAGTCACGGATAGAATTCACTTAAATCTTTCACTGCAGACAATTTAGTTTCACATCAAATTTCGAGTGGAAATAAGCATTCAATTTATATGAATGCCATAAAATAATTTTACGTTGGAAACGAGGAATCGTAAATTAAATTGATGCTTAATACTTTTAGGCTACAAATAAATCTCTCTTACTTGGAAATTCTCAAAAGTTCAAATGCAAAATATTTATAAAAATTAATAAACTAAAACTTAATGTGACACAGTTGAAATCTCTCTTAATACTGGACAGTAAAAATATTGTATACACAACTTCTGGATAATTAAGCACTCTATAAAACATAAATGTCTATTGTACTTAATGATTCCATTGAAAACGAGTCTCCCATGACTTAAGCCCATTTACAAGGTTATTTAACTGTACTGCACTGCCGTCACTTACGCTTGTAGCAGGAGACATGACGAATAACGAGGAATTGTTTTCTGCAACGACGTCTTTAATTAAGTGAGGGTGAATAAGTGTGTGTAATTCCATCCAAGTTTCTACAGGATGGAGTTGCATAAATGGAACATTTATATTTCATCTTCGGAAAGTAGTTCAGATGCAGCTCGGAAAACTCTCCTGTTATTTCTCGTAGCGATTATAAATTCTCACTTTGGATTAGCAGAAGGTATCTGATATATCTGACTCTCTGTTTAATTATAGTGCGCTACACTACACTGGAATATTTATTGTGTTTTCCCCGTCCAAATAAACATAATGACTTTCCAGTAGCGTCAATAAATAATAATCAAATGGGAGATCTTCCATGAAAAGGAAAAGGAAATTTTTAACGTGTACCTTGTTTTCTTTATCAGGGAATTCAAGGCAACCTGAGTTTTGTAGGCAGAAGTGGGATACCTGTATGGGTAAGTAAACAATTGTTGTATTGTTTCTGATTCTTCGCTATTGTTTCTTTATACTTTGTGGGGTTTCCTGTGATCAGATATTCCCACGCATGGGAAATATCCTTCAGCCGCGGATTGTGATGAGGTCGTATTTGATATGTATGATTGTCCAAAGCCTGGAGCGGCTGTTGCTTCTCCAGATGAGGGAGACAGGACTCCACCTCCAAGACGGGATGCAGATCGAGACAGGTAGAGTTTTGATCTGTTAATTTAAAATTGCTTGATTGGAAATACAAGTGCGTAGGTTTAGCTCAATTATGAATGACATTGCTTAATGACGCAAACCAAATTTTGTTTTGACTAAAACTGAATTAGCTGAGAAATGTATTTTATTTTAGAACTAAAGAATTCCAGTTTAATTGAAATTTCGAGTCTTATTTAATTAAATTGTATTTCTGTAAAGATTTTAAAGTTGCCAATTAACACAATCTAGACAGTGAAAGATTGAAGTAGTAAGAATTCCGTAGAAATAATAATTTTGAAGTAGAATTGAAAATGTTTTAAGCTGGCTTATAGAATAAATCGTTAGATAACTGTGTAAATATTTATTGTGATTTGTAGAGATGTTTTAGATAAAACAGATCGTACTGATTATACGAAAGAGTCAGTTTCTGTGGACAAGGAGACTCCAGACGACGTAGTCCGAACAAAAGACAAAACAGTAAAGAAGAAGGAAGAGATATTTGTAAAAGAAGACGTGATTTCTGTGGAGGATCCGGGAGAAAGAAGTGCGGTCCCAAGTCGAGGACACTACTCAGAAGACGGTTATCATTCAAGGCACAGAGATCCATCTGAGTCTGACAGGGATGTGGACAGAGACAGATCTCGATCAGATTCAGAATACGACAGACATCGGGAAGGATATGATGATGATCGAGGATCTAGATACACTGCTGACGAAGAAAAAGCCAGGAAAGCTAAGAAAGATGAGGAAGAAATACGAAAAATGAAACTGGAAAGAGACAGGCTTGGTGCCTTTTTGGATGGAAGCCCACCTGATGATGACGAGAAGTCACGAGATGCAGACATTCCATATCCACAAGAAAGAGATCGCCAGGATTACAGAGACAGACATGATTTTATGAGAGACAGACTGGACTTTAGGGACAGAGGAGATGGTGCGAATGACGAAAGAGACAGGACGGTGGATAGAGATAAACCTGATGCTGACAGTAGATACGACACAAGAGCGAGAACGCCTCCAAGGCCTCGATCGGAAACATCAGATAGAAAAACAGCGGTGGACGAATCTTCAGATGCTCCAACAAGGAGCCGTTCAAGTTTTAGTGCTCAAAAGAAGAAGATAATGAATGGAGATATTATTACAGTTCCAGTCATCCAATCTCTTATTTAAAAATATTTAAATAGACGTGTGGGAATAAAAAATAAAATATATTGCGAGTTTATTCAATAACTACGAGAGTTCGTATTAATTTTTGAAAGTTGTGCAGATGGAGTGGGAGTGAGGGAAAGGTGGAGAACAATATTTTATTTTGGCTGACTTAAAGTCAGAGCTCACATTAAGTTATTCAAAGTCGTAGAGAGGTCATGCATTGTTCTGAAAGTTATGTCCTTAACCTTCAAGATTTTGAATGGTTAAAATTTTATAACAGTTGTTTATAGAATGTGGTGTTAATATTTGATTCAAATGCTATGGTTAAATTGTAAAATGATGGGGTTAATTCTTGCACAAAAATTTCGTGTAAAATGTTATTCGTGTTTGGTTTAAAAGGGCTGATACATCTGATTGCATTAGTGGATTTATTTGCGTTACCTGGTACGTTACCATATAACCAGAGTTTTGAAATTTGATTGTCTAGTGTGGCTAAACGTGAGGGTATTTTTTGGGTTTTAGTGTACGGGAAGACCGAAGTTAGCATTGAGCAATGTGAATATGAAATTGAAAAGTGCGAATGTAAGTATACGTTCTTACAAGCATACTTTTATGTGTTTTACTTAAAGTTGGCTACGATTTGCACTTTGCAGACGAAATATCTCCAAGTCGGTCCTTGTGCGAAGACATGATTAAAGCTGATCGCGAGTGTGTTGAAGGAATAGAGTGGACTCCACCTGAGGGATATGTTGCTAAAAGGAAGTTCGAAGTGGCAACTACTCCACCACCGAAGATTGTTGTTCCTCCTCTTGATCTTGGTAATTCTCCGAATGAAGCTTCTTCGAATAGGCCAGCTGGAGATGGTGCGGAAGAAACTCCGTCTACAGAGGATCCGTTTTCCACACCCGCTACTTTAGTAGAAACGACTGAAATTTATAGAGAAGAAAATCCTGAAATTGTTCAAATCCTTAAGCCAAAAATTGTGAGTTTCCAGTATCCAGCAGGAAATAAGCCTGCTGATGAAATAGGAATCACGGAGCCCACTCCTACTGAAGAAGAGATTCCTCTGGTGGAAACCTCAACTGAACCTGCAGTTGAATACAGATCGACAATACTTAGTTTTTATGGACGTCAACCAAGACCAAGAGGTACGGTGGTGTTTGAAAGACCGGCTGGATCGACGATGGGACTGCAAAGAAGCATCGGGGGGAATGACTTTACTGAAACTCGACAAGAAACTCAGGTGTCTGACTCAGGTAATTCTATCAGACTTGTTACAAATGAATCAGACACCTAATTTACACTGAGAAGAATGGATTTGAAATTTTAGATGATCGGGAACCTCAGGATGGTTCCGTGCGTTCAAGAAAAACAAAATATGGGGGTGATTTGGTATCTCAGGAACGTACTGTGAGTCCAACAAAAACAAAATCTGGGGGTGTTTGGGAATCTCAGGAACGTACTGTGCGTCCAAATAAAACAAAATCTGGGGGTGATTGGGAATCTCAGGAACGTACTGTGCGTCCAAATAAAACAAAATCTGGGGGTCTTTGGGAATCTCAGGAACGTACTGTGCGTCCAAATAAAACAAAATCTGGTGGTGTTTGGGAATCTCAGGAACGTACTGTGCGTCCGAAAAAAACAAAATCTGGGGGTGATTGGCAATCTCAGGAACGTTCTGTTCGTCTCAAAAAAACAAAATATGAGGGTGATTTCCAACCTCAGGAAGGTTCTGTGCGTCAAATAAAAACAAAATCTGTGGATGAAATTTCGACGATTCCAATAGAGAAAATCAAGCGGATTGAAACTCCGGATGTGATTGAAGCAGGGAAAGAATTAACATCCAAGGAAGCAGCTTCGGAGCCTGTGATTCCAGTGAAGAATATTAAAGGGAGTGAAACTGCAAAAGCAATTGAATCAGGTTAGTTGATTTAGTATTTCGAGCATTACACAAAGGAACTTGTTGATGATTCACATTATTAATTTATTATGATGGTTTTTTATTTCTTTAATTAATTAATTACTCAATTATTTAATTATATTAAGAAATCATTAAACATTTCAGATGTTGTTGGATCGGCAGACAGATCTGCAGCGCGTAAATTATCCAACTCTCCTGTTGGTGATATTTCCACGAATCCGGTGGATCAAATCAAGCAAACTGAGAATGCTCCAGTGATTGGCACAGGTGCTTTGCTGAACAATAGAGCGCTGAACTAAATCGACAATATAAATAATAATTTATATTTTCAGACATAATTGGATCTCAAGAACGATTAGCACGTCGCAAAAAGGTAAATCCTGTGGCAGACATTCCTGGAGTCCCAGTGAAGCGTCTTAAGGACACTGACACGACACAAGTTCTTGATACAGGTGAGTGAATTGTTTAATTGACAAGTGTTAAATTTAATTTAACGGATGCTGACAACTTAAAATTTCAGAAATTATTGGAGCTGAAGAAGGACGTAGAAGTCTTAAAAAGGCAAAAGCTGTGAGTGAACTTTCCAAGGAACCGGTGAAACGTATCAAGCCTGCTGAAACTACACGAGAGCTGGAAGAAGGTAAGAAAGGGATAGAATTTTGAAAAATATATTTTAGAACGAGGAGGAATTCAACTGTTAATAAAAACAATTTAGATGTTATCGAATCAGAAGAATCTGCGCTTAAAAAAGGAGCTAAAGCTGCGGATTTTAGGGATCCAATGAGAGAAATCGGAGAGTCTGATGTTGGAGGTTTAATTGGCACCGGTAAGAATAAATGGCTAAAGAATTGTAAATTGAATCTTTTAGAGGTTTTATTTAAAATTTCTAAAAATTAAAGGGTTGGTATCAGAAGAAGCGGAAGACCTTGAGAAGAAAAGGCCAAAATCAGTTGGGGAAATTTCCCCAATTCCCGTGAAAAAAATTACGGAGACTAATTTGGATACAGGTAAAGCAGTGTGAGAGTTTAGTCTTGATTTACTAATAAAAATGAAAATAAAATTGCAGATGTACTGAAAAGTGAGGAAGAATACGAGTCTGCGAAGACTACTGCTGGTCCGCGAGGATCGACGACTTCAAGATATTCTGACTCGAGAAGGATTGTATCTTCTGAGGAGCGGTTTAAGAAAAGTTATTATTCTGATGAGGATGGATATTACAATCCAAAGGGTTCCAAGAAAAATTCAGGGAAAGGTAAATCAGCAGCACGAGAAGCCTCTTCGGACGATCTTAAGGCTTCTCAGGGCGATGACTTCAAATTGCACAGAGGAAATTCCCGAAGCTTGACAAATGGAGGGGACCTTGGAGATCAGAATGTGGGTGCTGCTGCTCCTGATGAACCAAGTCCTGTCGGCTCTTCAGGACCGGAATCTTTTCAGTTCACAAGGGACGACATACAGGAATTCGAAGATGTAGAAACTAATCTGAAAAAGAACTTTTTTCAGACTTTCATGGGAGGAAGTGGCCGGGTAAACAAGGAAAACAATTTTAAATCATTGGTGAACAAATATTAATATTCTTTTTGTGGGGAACGGATATTAATCAGGCGCAGTCGGGTGATGATGCAGCAAAAAACCAAGACGATGATGACGTTAGTAACGAGGGTCCTGGTATGCTTGGTGGTCTACTGTAAATATTTTGTAGGATTATGTGTATGCAATTGTATGAATTTTCTAAATAATAATATCAAGATTTGATAGCGTGAATGTTTTGTTATGTGCTTAAGAAATTTCTGTATTGCAATTTGACTCACTCAGACCAATAAATAGCAGGTGAATGCGAAAGAAGGATTTGGCCAGGTTTATATTTAAAA
>JAQGAD010003095.1:0-11251 GCA_034696625.1 Isotomurus palustris
GCTTTTTCTAACACATTGCCAAGTTTGGTGGCCGTACCTTTATTAGTTTTTGAGTAAATCGTGACACATACAGACGGTCAGACGGCCGGACACACTGCGTGTTCCTATAAGCCCAAATTCCTGGGCTAAACATTGTCTACGAGAAATAAACGACACGACTTTGACAAGGTTGTTTGAAATATACACTTCTCCAAGTAAACAGCTGAGGTTTTAACACCAACAGAACTTTTGACGTAAGTCCGTGACGACGATCTCCGTATTTCTGACTTTGTGGGACGAGTGCATTGGGACGTGGAGCGCGCATGGGGACTGGAACTATTGGGGGACCTGACCTCATTTTATTTTAGGTACGGTAACGTCCTGGAAAATCCTACTTTCATGTTGGTGATGTGGAAAGATTTTACTACGCCGTGCATAAACTCTTAAAAAATCAATCATATCAGCATGATGACATCTGATCTCATTGAGAAAGATATGCACATTTAAACTTCCTTTGATGTGGTCTACAGAAATCAATATGAAACGAACTGCACCATAGAGTCTCCTGTATTAGAATTACTGAAATGCGTTGACAAGTTGATAATACGATCGGGATTTGAAGACCTCGACATAGTGTCACTTGTACTTACGGCATTCAAACGAGGGATTAGCTTCGATTGTGATTACGTTTTCTGGAAGGTATTTCCGTGTGTATTTTGGTACGGCAACAGTTTGTCTCTTTCAGTCCTCATGGACGCTTCCAACCGACTAATCAACTTCCAACCCCTTGACTGAGTAAAATATCTCGCCGTAGTATGTGGTAAAATTTACTGTAAAATGGAATCAGATGCACGGGTACCCAAGATGAGTCTGACCCTTAATTCTGCAAATGAGGGAAACAAAACCAACGATAAATTTAAATGGGGACCATACAAAAGGCTTCTGACTCAAGCTGATTTTGAAACAATTAGATCTTCCCTAGTGGACTCTTGTGAAGTTGCCCTTAAGAGTGACATCCCAGGAGCCACGCCATCCTAACCCACCTACAGACTAACTCAGTAACATCATTCGTTTTTTCCCTAAACCCAGAGGTGAAACTGAAACAGTAAATTTTGTATAAAGCAACCACAAAAATATACCATTGCTTTTGATACAAGAGGTGTGCGCAAAAGTTAACAAACGCAGTTGGTACACAAGGTAAAAAACACAAACTGGCCAATCTATGACAAAAAATTCTTCTGTGTGAATTCCATTAGAATTTTCTTTCCGAGTGTCATCTCAGGCGGCAATGCCACCTACATCCACCTTCTGCCAAATGACCATGACGCAACATCAGAAACATTTTTACATAAACATTGAACTGAAAAATCTACGTATTTTTCAACAAATATTTTGTTGACAAGCCAAATATGTCTTTGAATTTCATAAATAATGCTGGCCCGAAAGTTAACTAAATTAGTTGGCATTTGACTTAAAATAAAGTGGACGTAGACTAACACTTTGATCATTTTGGACAACAACACGTTCAAAAGAACATACCAATGCAACAAAATCACCAGTGTATTCGTTTCAATTGTAGAAAATCCCAAATTCATAAAAAGGCTTACTGTTCTGCAAATTGACATTCTAACCAAAATTACTACTAATTGAAAGTCAACTCTTAAATGTTTAATTCTGAATACACCAAGAAAACTGACAATACATTTTTCAGCTAAAAGCATAACTGATTTTTTACAGGTTCAATAACAGTGAATAAACTTCCACTCGTGACATAATAAAAAAGAATTAAATTTAAATCGCGTCAGGTCACATGATAATTAGGTAATGCGACGAAGTCGGGCAGGTATCTTCTTTCCTAATAGATGATCTAAAGTGGCCGGCCTGAATCCACTGCTTTCATGTCCTCAATAACTGTAAAGCAAACATTAAATTTAAGTGTTGCAATTCTTGACAACGCATTAAGGAATATAACCGAGGATGAACTATTTTAATAAATACAATGGTCAATTACGTTGTGGACTAGCGCAATGCCGAGAAATTTTATGATGAGCCAGATAGTTATTGGTGATGTTTTTGTACGCTGGATCTCCTTTGCTGCATGTTGTATCCTCAGGGCACTTTTGTAATACAAACGTAGGTCCGTCTGGTTCATGACAGCAGTTCAGGTGACCAGGTAAGCAGCCCGATACAAGTTCTTTTGATTTGTTTTGTGCACGGAGTTCTTCTACGCAGAAACACGCCCTCCCAAGAAATAACGATTTATCGTCATCTTTTGGCACTGTAGATGGACAAAAACAATTCGGAGTTCTTGGACGCACCCCTATATTGTATAAAGCTTCAATAGAACAAACAAGGGCAGTTATGAACAAAACTGTTTTTACAAAATAGAAGTTTCCCATGTTTTTGTCGCTCACACAACAGTCTTCCAAGTTCAAAAGTTTTCTTCAGCTAACTTTTAAAAGACATCAGTCTGTTAAGTCAGAAAATTCACTGTCCTTCACTTTTATGAAGTTTGCATTGTGATTAAGCATAAGGCCACATTCTTATTTTCATTGTTTTTCATTTTTTTTTATATGTACTTAAGGGAAAATACAATACTTTACGACACAATGACACATTCACAAGTGTTGTAAGCTGTTTGAACAATGAAGCTATCCTTGTCGATGATATAGACTACAAAGTTGTAGGGTTATTTATATTTTCTCCAGAGAACGGTTCGATAATGTTAATCTTGATTTTTGACCTCTTGTTTTTAAACTCCTGTGTATAAAAATACATATTAAAAGAATTGGGAACTAAAGGAGACACCTGCTTTCTTTCCATACAGAAGCCTTTCGAATGATTCGGGCAGTAAACTCGAATCGTATATGTGCTTGCAGCGTGAAGCACGCCTGAATTAGATGTGAAAAGCTGGGATATCAGGGATCTGTACAATGCGCTTACATAACAAACTATGATAAATGATAAGCGTTGTAATTTCGTAGTGAGTTGCCAACTGGAACGAAATGATGCCAATAAAAAAATTGGAATTAACATTTTCACATTAACTGATCAACACTAAGTTGATTCATAATCAATCTATGAACAAAACGTCAATGGTCCTAACCTTAAGATTTGAAAACTCTCTTAAGGCTGCCAATCAACCCTGGTAACTATGTGCGACGTTCTATTTGAAACCGACTGATTCGTGTCGTTTTAAAATCCTTACTCCTCCGTGAGTTTTATATTTGCATTCCGATCATCCAACTTCATTCCTTTACCTCCTTAGGGAAATCAGGACATGAACTCCCGACCTCATTTTTCCTCTTCGATTTCCTCGCGTCCATTTCTCTGAGGAAGATTTATTCAGTCTAATGCGCTCAAATGGGAGGGATGTGCATTCCCTTCCCAGAGCTATCTGATTCGAGGAATCATTAATTTTAGTTTTGTCGGAATTTATAATTATACAGCAGGGCGTTAGTACTTTATTGGAACAACTTTGCCGATTGACTACTCGTTACCTATAAGCGTCTTATGCAAAATGCTTAATTTAATAGAAGCGTCAAACACTTCTCTCTTAGTAAAAGACAATGATTGAACACAAAAATTTAAAATCAGACCCCACCGTGGGTCAGAAATTAAAGTACACAAAAAAGAGTTTCCAAAACACCTTGGATCCAAAATTTTCAATCTTTTCAACACTTTCAGAGCTTGCAGTCAGCATTCCGCAACTCGCATTGCAACTTAATCCGAAGCAAATCGCTTGAAAAAAGATGTACAGTAGTCCACTTTTAAATTTTATGAACTTTGAGAGGTGTTTCGATACACAAAGCCATAAGATTAAAAAGTTCTCTGTTTAGCATTTCAAGTCTACAGTAGAATCCACCCGAAAAACTTTTTCAATTAAATTCAAGCTTAATCAATGCTCTGGTATTTGACGATTATATTAAGCCCAAACTTGGCTAGGTTTGAGGGGTCAATTCATCACTAGACTAGATTAACAAGACCCAAAATTCTTCGTAGCCACAGCTTCGATTTTGGGGGTATTTTCAGAAGTTTAGTTTTTTTAAATCCTTAATAAATGGGTGTTCGCAGACTTTTGTACAAAATGTTCATATCATGTGTCTCAAAGAGTCACTGTATGCAAAATTTAACGCAGTTTTAGATTCTAGGCATTTCAGGTGTTTTTTTGTGGGACCAATTAGGACAAAATCGCTTTGGAAAACTCCAAAATTGTGTCCCCTTAGAAAATACTTCATTGTGTTTTATTCTAAGCCTACAATCAGAAAATCTTTTTTGATATTAAACAAAAACGGTTTTCCATGAGGCTGTAAAGCTTCAAAGTTCTTGTGCATTCAGAAGAGGGATAAATCTAGTTCAAAGTCGTTCCAATAATGTACTAACACGCTCTGTAGTGTAGGAATTATTTTTTATATTTCTATTCTTCAAATTATTTAAAATAAAGTTACTTTTACTTGTTGTTCGATTAATATTAAAAGAACTTTGTTTCCAGTTTCCACACTCTTTTATTAATCACCGTAGATTCCATCCGACTTTTAAATGTCGCTGGAGTCGTAGGTCAATATTACCAGGACGTTACAATTTGAAGAAGCATTGTTCGAAAATTCAGAAAAGATAATCAAAATTTAGAAAAGTTTCTTCCAAATTTTGAAACTTCATGCACGGCAATTTTGAAGCATGTTTTCGAAATTATGTAATACGATTATTTTAAATTGTTTAAAAATTCTGTAAAACCAATTTTATGAAATTATTGTCATAATGTATTATCACACGATTATCAAAATTTTGAAAGTTTCTGAAATTTAACAAAATCAGTTAAACGTTCTGAAATTTTGAAAATCACTTAACGAAAACTCGAGTGCATCGAGAATTCCCGTAATTTTAATTAAAATGCGAAAATCATCAATTGATGATGTTCCATGTGAGGACAATTTCTGGAGTCATCATCAATTGATGATCATCCACGTGGGGACTTGTGATTTTGAAATCATCAATTGATGTTCCTTCGCAGCTGGTGATGTGCTGGGAAAATCATCAATTTAGCCTCTTACGGTCCTAAGGGTTAAAATAAATTTAGTTTGAGTTTTCAGGCTTAACGGTACATTGAAAATTTTAAAGCACTATTCTTCAATTGTACACCATTTCACCATTCAATCTATGATTATACGTAATTTTGAAAACCATTTCTTGTTTGTGAAGAACTTTTTTGCAAGTGGAAAATTTTAAACCAAATTATTTAAACAATAAGGTGTTTTTTATTTACAATTCAACAATAATATTATGCAGCTAGTTGTGTTGGGATATGCTTAAAATTATTTACGATTTTCCTTGTTGCAGTTAAGAAAAAGGAGTACCTTACTATCCACAGTTTAAGTTTGAATACATTCGCATAAAAATCAAAGTTAAGTTTACGTCTCATTCAATCCAATTCTACATCATTCTTTGCATGATGAAAGTTCCATCCCAGTTTATCCCTTCTTAGTGAATGATGAATTCAAAGTGCTGACGGTTAACACAATTTTTCCTTGTTTTAATAGTCTATTGGTTTCAAATTTTCTTAGCCAAATTCTACAGCGGACGTTTATATTATTAAATGACATTAAGACCAGGCACAGACAGCCAAGTGGTTAAGTCTGTGCAGCTGGAGTTGAGTCCAAATGGAGCTGTGGGTTCTCTTCCCAGAGCTGGTGTGGGTTTTTTCTCTGAGAGTTTTCCTCACACCACTCAACTCCGCTGGTACGAGATCAACTGGCCTGCACGGTTAGGCCTAGGACAGATGATCCCATAGATAGGGTGCCAGCACACCGCACCACGTAACAAAGTTCCATAAAGAACAGAAACTACCCCTTACAAATTAACCTGTGGTCGTAAGAACTCGGTAAAGTCGACCTAGCACCACCCAATACGCCAATAAAAAACATTAAATGACATTGGTGTTTACTTTACTACTCTTTTTGTAATTATTGTTTTTACTTGTAAATCTGTTTAACATATCCTTCGAATCAAACTTTTGCAGCTTTGATTAAACGTAGCTATTATGATAAGTTTCCAAACGTCATATTGCATCAGTGGGATTTTGGACTAATATGCTTAACAAATGAATTGAATAATTGGAAGCAAGTTTTGAGGAATATTATATGATTTATCTAGAATGAAGGATCGGGCAAATACTACGAAGTAAATAAATTCTAATAATCTGTATTTTTTGTGCTGAATCTCCTTATTTTTTTCATCTGTCAAGTTTTCTCAACCAGGCCCGAATTTTGCAACTGTGTCGATATTCGAGTCGAGTTTCAACACTGGCAGCAGAACTTCAAAATCCTGGTTTGCAAATGCTAACAAGTTTTAAGTGCAATTAGTTTTTTTCTGGCAGCTGCGGTAACAATAAATCCTGCAAATTAGATGCTGTTTTTATGAAGGTTCAAAGATTGCCTTGCAAATCCGTGTGAATTTAAAGCAAAATTACAAAATCAGATTTAAAAAAACCGCGATACCTTTTTAATATTTAAATATGAAGGCATTAATACTTTTTAATTTTAATATTTTGCAACTGTCACAGTAAGACGTTTTTGAAATTCATTCAACTGTTTCAAGAAAATAATTAATAATATTTTGTTTTGATAATGCGTGTTCGTTAATAATACGAATAATGTGATGGTGTTTTTTGTTCACCTGATTACTTACCTGGAAAGATCTGTACTGGACAAGAGGACTTTATGAAAGCCCTAAGGTCGAAAGAAAGCGATTCAAGCGTGTCAATTAAATATGCGGCGGCACAAAGATCATACTTGAAAAAACCAATTTTGAAATGTATCTTAAAACTGAACACGACCGAGCGTATCGGATGTTTAAGCAGATTGCCCGTCTTTCTGGCGGAGGGAGATATTTTGACGGATACATTGATTTTGAAAATACTGAAAAATAGTAGTAGCAACTTTATGAGATCCTCAGGTAATTGATCCCAGCGGGAATGATATTATGGATTTATGGAGTTGTGAACTGAGAGACGACAATTATGAAAGACAAAATGTGTGAAGAAAGAGGGAAGATCATTTTGTTTTACCATTTGAACTGCTTCAGCATGACTTCAGAATCAAGGGATTGCTGCGGCATAGGATGGCTAGAAGACCATGAAAAAGAATTGCATGAGACGACGTACAACGTTAGCTAAACGTTAGAAATATATCCGCAAGGTCTGGCGAATATTGGTAAATGCATCAAGCAAAACTAATAATAAGTTCGTTCCGCAGTCAGAGACACACTCTAGGCTAAAGCTTATTTGTTTTGCGTCTTAAGGTAGTGTAAAACTATTAATCTGTGTTAAATCCTTAATAAAAAGATTGTTTTACCGCAAAGCACGAATTTGGAGATCAATGGAGTCAAAAATTAATTAATTATTAAGAAATTCATGAGTTATTAATTGATTTGTTAAGTAGTGAGATAAAGGTTCAGTTGTTTTTAAACAAAAAAAGGAAGAACAGGTGGATGACCAAATATTCATATTTTCCAACTTTGAAGCTATTCTACCAGCAGAAGCCGGTTTGGATTTTAAACCTCAGGTAAATCTGAAACAGTTGTAGATCCTGCTGAAGCTATAGTGGGCGCTGCAGTTGTAATCACAACTACTTCTGGCATCCTCTATAGACAAGACACGTGGTGTAAATATTAGCCTAAATGAAAAGATGTATTTTTCAAATTACACATTGCTTTTCCAAGCACTGAAATGAATCACGACAACCAAACATGGGATTACAGCTTGTCCCTAGACCTGGTTTATCCTTGCATCGCCCAGCTGTTGATTTCCGACCGCAGTATTGATTTTGACTGCATGTAACATGGAAGCATGGGTTATTTTGACCATTCTGTCCACCATTTCCACGTGCATGTTCAACTGCAATCATTAAAATGAGGCTAATATAAAACTATCTTTATTTGACTGGTTTGTGATAGCGACAATGACATTTTAATTATATGATTTTGGACTAACTCACCAAAGACTGAGCATAGAACAATGGCAATGACAGCAAAAGTCACAACACGAAACATAACCACCCACTCAAATGCCTTCCGATGGTTTTAATTTACAATTAACTATGGCCAGTTATGTCAGAAATCTTTCGTGTGAGCTACTTTTGGAAATAAGAAGGCAGTAAGGAATGTGTGTTAGCCTTTTTCGGAATGAACATATCTATATCATATCGATCAATGTAACAGTAAACATTTTATTCCTATTGTGCCTGTCAACACTGGAAGGTTAACGATTGCACTAAATCTCATAATCTCAATTGTTATTAATACACAGCTTTATAGGTGGATTACACTTTATAAAAAGACTCTCTACGAACATTTTTTAATAATTGGAAAGACATGAAAACGCTTAACCTAAAGATTGTATCTGCAACATATATTTAAAAGACAAAACATGTCAAACGACATATTTTCTACTGTATAGTTAGGAATAGTAGAATTCATTTAGTTTATTTACATTAGTATATATGTTGTATTTCAAAATTCGAGTTTTTGAATTTTCATTTCAAACGTTACTACCAATCGTGTAATGTAAAACTAATATGCAAAAATGTTTTCCTGAGCAGCTTCGATTTCTTCAAACATTACTGTAACAAACTTCAGGATCATTGTCAGTTTTCCTGAAGCATAAAATATAATAATTCAATAAAGTCTGGTTTTGGTCTCGGTAGAGCGTGTGTGTATCTCTCATCACTCTCCAGGTTTTTTCTGTTCTACTTTTTTTCCTTTAGGTTCTGTAACTTGTACCTAGTAGCATTGTTTTATAAGTTTAATCTTAAGAAGGGTGTTAAGTTTATACTTAGCTTTAAAGTCAACCTGAAGAGTAATTAGCGAAAAAGTGTTAGTGACTTTGGACGAAGAAAGAAGACGCCGAATTCCAGTTTTATCTAGCTAATTTACCTAATTAGCTACCGAGACTAGGCCAGACTCTCCTTTAGGTACTATACATAGGTAGGCTCTCAACAAATCTGCATGGGTCAGTAGTGGAACTGGAAGCTGATGAGAACCGATTGGAAACTCTGTGGGCGGTGCTGGAGTGGGCACATTTTTCTCCCCCGAAGACTTCATACTTGAAGTGACCAGGAGCTCTGATGTGTACGTGTGGATGTTTGGTATTGTGATGCAGACCTAAGGATGTGTCGTCCTGTGTGCACATGGAGACAGGACAAGGGGAAAGAGGACAAGTCTTAATCTTCTGCTCGTAGCCGCTATTCTTAATCACCGCACAACTCCCACTGATGGTATTGGAATCCGGAGACGGTACTCTTACGAGCTGAAGTGAAAGCTACGACTCAAAGGACAATACTTCATCTACATCGTGTACGTGAACATGGATCCCCTGCCTATGTACAGTCCTGAGTGTATCTCCTCTAGTCTCATTATTTAAAAATGAAATATTATATTAGTAGGGCGTGGCTGAAATGTTATATTAGTAGTATAATTATAAGAGCGTTGCCGCCAAATCAATCTATCACACAATAAACGGAACTATGAACTATAATAATTCAATAAGCAAAGAGTACTGTGGATTAATTGATTTGATTGATTGATTTATTTTTTTGTTCACTTTTAAAGGCAAAGCTAATAAAGCTAACTTAGAAATTTTTACAATAAATAATAGATACTATTATTATTAATATGATTAGAAAATAAAACATTACCTACATTATATGCATAAAATGACTACAATTTTTACATTTACATAGCGTTTGTAGTTACAAAATACTAGTAAGTATAGCTAAGATTTAAGGGTAGAATTTTGGGAATTGAATAGAATTAGGAAATTCGGGAGACAAGAAATTATTTTCTGTGCTCATGGGAGCACACAACGAACCATCTGGAAATAATTGAATACTATTACGTTATTGGATAATTAAATAGTGCAACCGTCCTAATAGTTATTTCAGCGGCGTTTAATTACAGCGTCTTTATTTCCTTCGGCTAATATGAGCAAGTATGTCATTGTCGTTGTGACCACCTGCAGTAAAAAAATACTTTGTGAAGAAGCTTTCAGGAATATTTTGTTTTAATATTCAACGGCTCACATGAAACAACACATTATAATCAACTTTGAAGCAGCTGTACGCAGAAACAGCAACAGATTTTGTTTCTACCCGCCGGATTAGGTTTGAAAACTGTTCTACAGGGAACAGTTTGTGTTCTTCTTGGGCGATGAGCAGAAATTCCTTCACTCGATTCATCTTTAAAAAGGAAATTTTTAGTATAAGTAAAGATTAATGGCTTACTTCGCATAACCTCAAGTACCTTGGTTCCACTGTTAGCACAGAGAAGCAACAAAGTGCAGCAGAGGAGCAGAGGGTAAATCTGCAGCAGAATGGAAATGAAGCCGTCAGTTTGGGAGACAAAACGCGGTTACGTAAAACGTAGCCGACATTATAATGTAATGGAACACTATGGAACCAAAAATGTCATTGCTGAATACAAAAAGCTCCTGCAGTCTTGTAAATTCCTGGCAAAATTCCTTAAACCTCATTTCCCGTGGGAAAGAAACTTCAGGTAAGCATTCGCTGACTACAAATACGGTTTCAGAAGAATCCGATCCAATGCTTTGCTTCACTTCTATGTCGCAAAACTGCTTTGCTAGCTTTTCAAATTGGTCTACACAAGCCCACATTGTGATTACAGCTACGAATAAAAAGTATTCTCCAGTATAATTTTGCAAGGTTCCAATCCCATCTTGAAGCATGCTGAAAGCGGAGAAGCCGACTTCACTCCAGCTTAGCCTAATCTCTTCGGTGTCTGATGCCGAAGTATTCGAGGCATCGGAAAATTCAGATAAAACGAATAGTTACAAAAAACCCCATTTTGCAAAAACTGTTTTGGAAAATCAGCTATAAAATTTCTAAAACTCAATATGGGGGAAAAAGTTTCAAACAACTTTTTTAAGTTGGGTCCTTTTGTATATGAAAAAAATATTTTAGAAAAAAGTAGTGTAAGCGTCCAACAAGGTTCCATTGTAAGATTAACTACATCTTGCTTTTATTGTCATATATTAGTTTTCATTTACGTTCATGTAGAGAGGGATTCTAATATATTTTGCTTTCATTTTAATTATTTGCCGATAAATAATTTATGATTTACAAACGGTCTTAGGAAGACTGTTTGTGCTTTTAATACTAGTTGGAAAATAAATTTTGAAGCAGCTGAAATTGATGTAGAGCTTTAAAAATTGTAACCGACTCTGATTGTTAGTTAGTTCCGAGTACACCTAGAAAACTTACAA
>JAQGAD010003096.1:0-11249 GCA_034696625.1 Isotomurus palustris
AGTGCATCAGCCGGGAATCGAACCCGGGTCGCCCGCGTGGCAGGCGAGCATTCTACCACTGAACCACTGATGCTACTTGATGAATATCATTGGGATTTCACCCGTACTTGTAACTCTCTCTTGCGCTTCCCAGCCACGTTTCTATCATTGTGCATTGTGTCTTTTGAAGCTGAGTTTCGGATTTACCATCACCTCGCCACACTTAAACTGCTGTTAAAAGTAGTCATCCAAGCAAATCCCAAAATCGCACAAAAAGTAGAAGATGCATTCACCACCTACCTACCTTCCTTTACATTCTCTTTCCTTCCGTCTAGCATCTATTCGCTTTTGCATCTGTGCACACTATCACTATCACTATTATAGTGAACAAGTCATATGCGTAAGGTATATAAGTCATCAATGGCTTAATTCTATTTCTTAATTAAAGTAAGGTGATAACAGATGTAATCCGAAAGTCATAAATAATAAGTACTTAAGGTTAGTGAAGAATGAATGGTTTAGTAAAGCAACATCATTACAAATAAATAATTTAAATTGCCGATGTAAGAACATAACGTTGATTAACTGAACGTTCAATTTTTACTCTGATTTCTTATTTCCCAAGCAGTTAAGCACTCCCGACCCACCCCTGCCACAGGTTTCATTCCATAATTTATGTATTTAAAGTTAAACTAATTTAAAATATGAATTTTATGCCGTGTGTAAAATTGAAAGTACAGTCCGTTCCACCTCACACGTAAGTACTCTAAACAGTTCTATAAACTACACTTAGATTTACTGCTGAGGTAAAGCTTAAGTTGTTATTGAGCTGAAAGGAAGTATCTTGTTAAAAACATTATTATTTTCAAACAAACCGACACTTGTAAATTTTGTGGAAAGAGTAGGTACACAGCAGCAGGTTCCTAGTATTTTTAAATGCCTGAACAAATAAGCTACAAATTACAAAAAAAGAAATTGTACAATATTACATTCCCTTTGAGCAGTCTTCACAATCCACAGTAGCATTTTGTATTTCAATGGAAGGGATCATCATCACCACGATGAGTGACCTTTAAAAATAATCCCTGGTCATTGTGTGGCCTAATCCATCGGAAGCTTTGGACACTTGAGAAAACTGTAACAATGGGATGACACACCTCCTCATCACAATAAATCTTTAAGTATCTGACACCTCACAATGCGCGATTGACTCACAGGAAGACGAAGGTACACCTTAAGCTATAAAAAGTGCCGCTACACTACAAGAAAAGCAGTTCAGAAACAAAGCCAATCGTAAATCAATTGATAGGTTCATAAAAACTAATTCTAGAGCGTTTAACGGCTAACGGATACATTACGCAGGGTATCTAGAGATAAGATTAAAGGAAAGAATAATTAGAATTATGAAACTTCCTTTTATTTACGCATGTTCACATTGCAAAATTGTACTGCAAGTAATCTGATGAGATTTACGAGTTTGATGATGAGCATACGAAAAAATCGGATGATTAGTGGTGATGATGTGTGTGTGGTAGATTCAACATTTGTGTAACATGTAACATAAAATTGAACCTTATACTTAACCTGCTACTTGAATAAGCCAAGCTGTCAGTTGAGTGTGGACTAATATGTAATAATATTCTATTAGAAACCCCATAAAATAGGAGCATTAGGGGGAATTAGCAATCATTACTTGGATTATATTATGGCAATTAGGACCATTCATGAAATTACTGTGTCTGTAGTCTGTGTGCACTTTGCAAGAGTTACAACCTCACAACACAAGTTCAGCTTGCCATATGCAACTTTACGTGAAAGAAGAACAATAATAAGTTGATACTTTCTCGTCTGCATTCTCCTCTCCACATATGTGCCTTATCTTTAAAGCTATATAACTTCTGTACATATATACGCAAGGATATTAAATACACTAATATGTGTGAGCATACTATATCTCTCTATTATTGCAGTATTATGGCTTCTCCACTCATTCACCAGTTACAGGGTATACTTTATGATGAATCATAACAATAAATCAGATTGTAATCAATCATAATCTTCATTGTTGAATTATTATTACTATTATCAACGTGTCCTGTTCATACCATACCTGTCTTCAAATGGCGTATAAAAGGAGTACGCTGTGCAGTTGGATGTGTGTAGTCTGTCCAATATGACTTGATAAGGAGAGTCTTTTATTCATACGCATTGTTTGAATGATGAAAGTCTCGCGTTTGTAATACAGACAATTGTGTGTGCAGTTACTGCAGTTTGGTAATTTCATGCGTCCATCCAACTATCATCAACGTTGTTCAATGGGGGTGTGTGGGATGGTATTATGGCCTATTGGATTTGATGTTAAGTGTCATGGGAAATGATTGAGATTTTATGCTTTGCAGTTTTTTTAAGGTAAAAGTTTTTGAAGTTTGAATTTTGGAAGCAAATTGAATAATTCTAACAGCATTTGTTTTATCCAGGTAAAGCTAATATACTTGTTATGTAAATCAGGTAAATTGGACAGTATGTGATCGTAAACTAAATGATGACATTCGACTTAATACGAAGTAACTTTCCCCCGAAAGTAACTCGAGTTACTTTTAGCTCTACTCCCACGGATCAAACATGTTTTTCGTGGTAGACGGGCAAAAGAAGTTGAACCCTGAGCAAAGTCTAGTCTGCCGTCGATCGAAAGTCGAGTTCCTTCCACCTCAAAGATTTTCCACAATAAGATGACAAATTATAATGCTCGACACGCGACACGACACAGGGGTGAAGATAAAATATATTTTATTTCAGGTTTCACACAGGAGGAGTCGAATGTTGAATTAGTTCATTACCGAACTCTTTAGTTGGAAGGGAAGTCAAGTGACGACGAGTGGGAGGGGTATGTCTGCCTGGAATAAAGTTCGTTTTATTCACTTCAGCTTGTTGGCAAATCCGAATAAAATTTAGATCTAGTGTCAAAGGCAAGAGCGTTATTGGGTTGCTTTGAAAAAGGACCCGATGAGCACGAAGCTTAGAAGCTCAAAGCCCAAATGATTTCTTCGCTGAACATGCACAAGAGACAGTGAACCTTTTGACACGAAGTAGCCACAAATGAGCATCGTATATCTTTCATTTTACCATATGAAATACGAAGACTTTCCTCAGGCACAGCCAGTCACATAATCAAGAATGAAGATCAACATGGGAAAGTTGTCTGTGGTGGTGGGGAAAATCGGAGACAAAAGAGGACAGAGGCTATTCCTCAACAGGTGGTCTTCATTTATCATCATCTTCATTGAGAAAAGTCCGTCATCTCTATTGATAAATGTTCTCACGTTTTTTATATCCATTTTATATCCTTCCTCATTCACTCCATCACAAGTTCCACGGGGAAAAAATTAATTTCCTCTTGTACCAACTAAAGTCCTTGTTCTTATCTCCCCTCAAGTCATCTTTCGGAAATCTTGGGGTGAATTTCTTAAGCAAAAACCCAACAACGAGCTTCACAAGCACAAGCAGTAGTGTAGTTCTCTCAGGAATAAACCCTTTGGCAGTGCAGTTTAAAAGTTTGAAAGAAAAATTCAGAATGAAACTTTACAATGAGAAGGTAGATCATTCACTAAACACTAAAGAACAGTTTCCGTTTATGGTTCTTCTTGTAAGTATAATATTAAAAGTCTCGGTAGCTGAAGAATTTTCAGTTTTTTGCGTGTATTTTAAGTAGAAGTGTACAACACAGGTATTTAGTTCTCAGCTGAAAGGACAGGTGAACTAAAAGTACGAAATCTGTTCTGCTGTTCTTTCTGTTAGTTAGTTAGTGAAGAAAGAAAGAAAAACTAGAAATATTTGGGAATACAAGATGCGTTGGTTGTTGGTAATTTTTTTTGCACATCTCCTCCTATTCTTCTGGCGTTAGTTGTTCGTTGTTCTTAAGAATCGAAAATCTCTGACTACCCACCACCAGTCACGTTGTTAAATGCTGAAAATTTCATTCATCATTCTTGTACGGTTGTCTCAAGTTTTCAAAGCGACATGATAATAAAAGTATAATACAATTGGTCAACATAAGAAGGAGAGTTTTGTTGTTTTTTCGTTGCAATATTTATACTCTTTTCTTGTTGGTAGTCAGTCAACGTACCCATTTTCATTTTATACGAGAGTAAAAGAGTAAATAAAATCCTGATAGAATATGAATGGTGGGTGTCACGGAACAATTTTAAGACCTTTTCTTCCCTTCAGTTTTTAAGTTTCCTCGTGAAACTTTCAAAAAAATTTCTAAACTGTCATATCCACAACGTACGTAATGTTGTGTGTGCTATTCGAAGAAATTGGAGGAATGAAAGCGACACGCAATCCTTGTCCATTTTAAGACGAGATACCTTGTCCGCTGTCCTCACTAAAATGAATAAATGTGATATTCTATGTTTTATTCACTTGCCAGCTCTTTGTTCTTTTGTAGTAAAAAGAGGAGGTTAATAATAGTCTAACAAGTTTTATCAAACTTTAGGTCACAAGGCAATATGCCAATTGCCAAGTTGGGGAATAAACTTTCTCCGTTAAATGCAGAAAAGTTTCGCGTAGAGGCTTTTCTTCTGAATTGCACTTAATTCTGATAGCTTACTTAAACAGTTTTATTCTTTCAAAAATAGTTTGTAAAAATATTACGGAAAAAGCAAGAACAAGTTTGAAACAGTTGTATGAACGACTTTTTCTTACATTCTTACAAATCTTTAAATAATAAATGCAAGCTTTACTAATTACAGAGTTCCTTCAAGAATTCCGTTATTTCCTGAGCTGCGAGTGTTTAAAATCCACCCTCAAGATTTTAAAGCACCGAATTTCTATTTCAGAAAGTCATAATGAAGTTCTCATTACTTCTTTACGTATCACCCAACAGGTAAATAACACAATAGTTAAAATGTAAAAAGTTAGTGAGTGTGTCTATTCTCCCACAAAAACTCCCATGCATAACTAGCGACGAGGAATTCAACAACGGGTTTCAATTGTCCATACTTTTTTCAAGCATGTCTTTGCTCTGCTTGCATTCATTAGTGTAGTTGAAAGAGTCTGTCAGACATTCACATGTTTTTGGAGGAAGTTGTTGTATTAGTTGTATCGTTGTATTTTGTATATGTGTGTGTATGTTCTTGTTGCAATCTCTTGAAGAAAGTCTTGTGTAGGAAAACTCTTGGAAGAATATTATCCAGGTTGCAGTAACTCTGTAGTTTGTGCAAAGGTGTATAATTTAGTGGAGACACAATTTCTGGCGCCTTCTCACGCCTTACACATTCGAAGTCATCACATTCATTCATTCATGGAAGGAGAAAAATTGAATGTAAAATGTTTTGAGGCAGCACAGAGAAAGAAAGAGGAATGGGGAGTGCGATAGTAATGATAATTGCACCATGTAATAAGTAGCATTGGCCAAGAGACCGACGACTTTTTTAAAACGTAACAATAATCTCCGAACTACCTTCGCTTTGAGGGAAGACACAAGACGAAAAAATAGTGAGTCTCGTTCTTAATGGAATGGAAACCACCACCAACCTTACCAACCAAACCTACCACTTGTACCACAGATACGCAGACTTTGGTTTTATGTTGTTGTCCTCTCTCTCTCTCTCTGTGTGTATGCAGACAAGACTTCATCATGCAGTCTATAACAAACAGAGAAAAGGGATGAAAGGATGAAATATTATGGTGGGATTAAATAGTAAAGAAGGGAGAAAAAAGGCTAAGCAAGTTGGGGTTGACTTTTAGCTGAGTCACTCTTTAGAATCATCCATGAAATTGACCATTTTCCGCCAACCCTAATTGACAAATTTGTCTTATTTCACTCAACCAGAGGCTTGTTGACAGCCTTTGACTTTGCAGGAATGAATGAGATGTTCTCTGGGGATGATGGAAAGTTCCTTGCAGTCTACTAGAGAGTAGGTGCCAGTAATTGCTTAACTATTTGTTACTATTGGCTCTTCTTACAGCGTCACTTATCGACAACACTTCACTTGCCTCGCCTTCCTTTGCAAGTGTAACAAGCAAGTCATCAATCATTGCGGGCATGGGAATCTCACCAGTACAGACTTTTCACCACCTTTGCTGCTCATCAATCTATTTATTTGGAGCACTCTTGTTTCTTAGACTCCATCTCAAGAATTGGTTCAGTTTTGGTTGCCTAAAAAGAAGCTTTACAGAACGAAGGGAGTACTGGATGCTTTGAGTTGTACTGTAGTTACGTCCGTTTGTTGAAACTGAGATGTAGTATAAATTACAATAATATTCAGGTTTTCAGATAGACGTAAGAAAAAGTCACAATGAAATCGTGATATTTCTAACTCAATATCAATTGTAACCCTGTTACATCATTGCCCACGCAATTGAAATACAACTATTTATGATACACAAATGTTCATAATCTGCTGCACAGAACACGTCAGACACCAATACTCTGAATACTTTTGCGAAATGCTTTCTTCACACAAGGAAGACATTAATCCTAGACGGGGAGTACTTGACCGACCTTCATTTCTTCGAAAAGGGAGCTCCATAAACATCATTTATAGCCTGCCGGAGAATCAGGTGGACCATCAAATCTCTTTTCTTCAAATATTGAACGATGACTCCTTCCTACAAGAGTGTGGAGATCCTCAGAGGTACTTAATATGTACCTATCAGCAGTGATTATCGCACACAGAACCACCGTTGTATTTTCCGGGACACATGATCTTTGATATCTCGAGACTCCATCCATCCATCTGTAAATTGACTGGATGCACATTTCTGGAGGCTTTCTCAATTATTATAACTATTATTACGCAGGTAGCCACAGGCGGAGTCAAAGGTACCGAATAAACGGGAAGGGAAAAAGGACACTGCCCAAAAGTCTTTTCCTCTTTTGGTCTGGATCTTGTGGTCTCCCTTTAATGATAACTTCGGTGATGTTCGCTTGGGGCAAGATGTTATTATCAATACACAAAATAGGCAGTAGTTCGTAGTAAGTGGGTAGTAAAAAGGTGTTCTCTCCGGCCTTTCAATGGATCCTTCAGGGTCCGTCCGTCCTTTAAGGGTCTCTCAGGAACTTCATATAACCGATTCCCGTTTATGTATATGTCTCATCATTCCTATCTGAAAGTCAAGAGAGCATCGTATCATCATCAATAATAATTATATGAGTACACACACACGGATGTATTTGGTCTGGGCGATCTTATTTTATCCAAAGGTCGTTTGTAGGTTTGTACGTGATCCAGAATCTCGGCGGGTCTTGTTCCCCACAATCCTTTTCAGTCGTCTTGACTCGAAGAAAGAAAGCTGTGAGTAAAAGCAGCTCATAAACGATGAGCAGAAGCTGTTGTGGAAGCTGCCTTCGATAAAAGATTCGGTCCACATATCGAGATATCGACTGGAGCATGGATGTAACGTAGCATTAACTTTTAGCTAAGGTTTCTCCGAGCAGACCTAACAATTAGAAACCCAGCAATTTTTATATTGAACCTGAAATTACCAGCCGCATGGTCAAATGAACGGCGCCGTCTGCCTTGAAGGCATTGACTTCTTAGGTGCTACATATAAAGACTAACTACTTGATGCAACAGTCCTCAACTAAATACGAGAGTCTTAAAAAGCTTTCCATTTGATACGGTCTCGTTCGTACTACCACACTATCACATATGTAATATTAATATCACCAGAAGAAGACTTGCTCACACTTTAAGACGTGTATACCTACTGGTAACCACTGCGAGCTACACTCCCTGCTTCCTTATATACATACTTAATATGTATCCATCCATGTAGTGTTCCTCCATGCACTTTTCGCCAATGTTAATTACGATTAGGTTGCCTAACGTGTATATTCAGACTCATTAGAGAAACATTATAAATGTGAAGGCTCCTTGCTACTGTGCAACGCATTGCATCATCATCAAGGAGAGCAGCAGGGGAATGGATCATCAGCACGATGATGATCATCATCATTACGGATATATGTACAGCAACACAGTCAAATTCAACGGAGAAAACTAATAACGCCTCACTACTTTTTCTCTACCTGCATTTTACACACTTAAATGTATAAGGCCAATTTTACTTCCACTCCTCCAGTAAAACGAAGGATGCATACGGAATGAAATCAGATTCTTTACGAGATGATAATTCCTCCGTAGTATTTCATACAGAGAGAGAGAGAAATGATACTTATGAAGGAGCAAAGCCATAATTTTTTTCTGGCATATTCACCTGCTGTTAAATTGTAGTGGTTGTACAGGAATATTTAATATCAAAACATATTTATCTAATAAACTGACAAGTTGAGCTTCCGAATCACGCAGACAGACTTGAGGCAACGAAGATAGCCCCAAGAGACGCAGTCTCCAACTCATCAGCAAATCCATTAATGGGGCAAAAAGTAGTACATTAAATTAGCTCCTTAAACTAAATGCATTTGCATCGGGAGACAGGAGAATATCATCATTTCTTTTAGTCGAGAGACTCTCCCAGAGATTCTCGGTTTAATGAATCTTACACTTTTGACTTTTGACGAGCACTCACTCCTCATTCTCGCAGTATGTGTGCAGCCAGATTGCAACTCAAACAAATTAAACCCCGAGCTATTTGTTTCAACCATTTTTTGTAATCATAACAGACCTAATTGTAATTTAAAATTGGATAATTCTCAGGCTTCACCATTCGTCCTGTTATTATTGTTTCACTTTAGTTTCTCGTTAAACAATGGATTTATACTGATTGCGGATAAAACTCTGTGTGTGTTTGTACAATTTTGCTGATTTCTTGTGTGTACCTTTATTTTTTTACTGACTCAATCCGTGAACTCCTTTGATGTATTTAACTATTGTTGTTGTAAACACTATTTAAAAGAGAGATAAGGATAAAGAACTATTAGCAGAAATTAATTGTTCTTCTATTAATAAATAATAATAAAAGGTTAATTACTAAATAAGCTCTCCGGTGAGTAATTGAATAACGCGAAACATGGAAAAGCTCTTTCATTCTTGTGTGCAGGTCATCTTATCTCTAACAATTTATTGCGAACGCAATCATTTAAACGTATAGAAGGTTCTTTGTTGTCACAACTTATATAGGAACAGTCTCTCTAACTGCTAAGTTGTTTTCTTGCGGCTTTTCTATTAATTCATTCTTAAATAGAGGTATATCAATTCAATAATAAAAGTAGGAAAAAATATCATAAAATATTTATTGCTTGTGTGTGTGCTGCGTGGTGCAAGGAAAAAACATCTTTAGTACATAACAATTTCCACGAGAAATATGTATGCATCATCTTCATTACAATGCAATGACTTAATGTAGTTCCTAATGACTTGAAACATTTTTACAACGTGTATTAGTCAAGTGCACATTGCCCTGGGTCAGTTACCTGCTCTAAGTTTCACCATATAAAAGCAAAGAAAGGTAATTGCTACGCACTAATCTCATAAAATATCCGGAGCCTAACAAGGTTAAAAAGTAGAGTTATTCTTATTATCCTGTTTTCCATAAATATTTCGAGTTTCTATAAAAATTCCCTGTAGATTTATTTGGGCAAATGTAGTTTATTAGGCCAATGAATATCACACAACAATGAGTACGCGTTGAATAAAAGTCTCCTCTCTCTCTCAGCCAGCAATAAGTAGAAATGATACATACGGAGAATGAAGGGTACTTTTTATTGTAAGGATGAAGGAAGACTGACTTTTGTGGTACTACATCATCATCGCTGGGGTACCTTAGGACTTTGGGAGCAAGTAGGTGTGTCGGCAAGCAAATAATTGGAACACGAATGAAAAATATCACATGCATGCAAGAGCAATAATCGCTGGGAAGGGGCACTACAAATCTGATAAAATAAAGTTTTATGGGTCTGCTGCCATGATTTATCTTCGGTAGAGGACCTACTACAACACTCACTCTCTCTCGGTCTCTTGGAAATGTTTACCTGCAAAGAGAACTAACTAGTGACTAATAATGATTATTATTACTCTTGATCCTTTGGACGAACCAAAAGGTGCAATAAAGTGTGGGCAAGTTCTTCAAGATTTCGAATCGGGGTGTATGATGTCGTCCGTCGGTCGGCGATTCTCCTGGCTCTTCAACTTCTTCTTTAGTAAGTGTACAGTTGGCAGTCAGCGTGTTTAAAAAAGATTCAGTCTGCATCTGTTGTTGGCTACTTCTTGGCTTTTTAAGGAAATAATGCGTTACAGCTAAAAATAACTGTGCAGGTAGCCCCGAGACGAGAGAAGAATAGATGACATTCATCATTAAAGGATTCGGAAGGAGGAGGATGACAACTGCCTGGAGCCAGATGTAGCAAAACCTATATTTAAATCTATTTTGGTTAAGTATTATTAAGAAATAGATAAAGGAGGAGAATGAACGGAGAATCACAATGATGAATTTATGTGTGAGTGTTGTAGGAGCTACGGGACGAGTAGAAAGTATAACTAGAGAGCTTAGGATTTGTTAAGAAAGTCTTGTGCTTAATCTGCAACAACAGGATTCGGATTCATGTGTAGGAAGAAGTAGGAGAGATGAGGAAAGCTTTTCAATTGATCGAAGAGTAGCTAGAGAAGCTGAAGACTGTGATTAAGCTTTTGAGATATTTGCTACTTGGCTTCCTCCTTTTAATCTTTTTTTAATAACTTGTCTTGGTCAGGTTTCGGATTTATAAATTATGAATTGCCATGAATCATGTGTGTTGTGTAACTGTCGTGTACGGTTTCTAGTTTTTGTTCCTAAAGGGTGTTCATTGTAAGGTGTCAGGATATTCTACTACTGGAATTTACAACTCCAAACAGAATTATAGTATCTACTATTATTATACTTAGATATAACATTTAAATCTGTGTTATAAATTTTCAATGTAATAATTTCAGGTCAACTATAGAAGAATATTAATTTTAAAATATATACTATAAAGGATGATGATCTTCAAAAGTGATCAATAATGTTTGTCAATTACAAATGGTGATGCGAATAAACAATTTGTGAATGTAATGAAATAAAGAATCGTCTAAAACAAATTTGATAGTCGTTGGTTCTACTTTCTGCTATTTTGTCCACTTGAGTCTAGAAGAAGGATGCAAAATGGACTCTTGACAATCCCACACAAAGCACTTTGGGCTTCAGGACTTTTCTGGAGATGAGATGGAATCTGGAAAAGACTAAGGAGCCTTATGTATACCCAAGGGGGATGTGAAGTTAAAAAGATAAGTTAAAGTGACATGATCAATACCCCCAGAAGAAAAGTGGAGATAACTCTTTAAATGATCATC